>JANHGO010000622.1:0-39414 GCA_024606505.1 Aquila spilogaster
TTGGTAACTAAGAACATAAATAGATCATATAGGTGAATCTAAACCAGTTGGAAACAAACCAGGAAATTAAGGTGTTCCACCCCGTGGATCATTTTTGTGGCTGTCCTTTGTATGAACTCCAACAGATCCATGTCTCTCCTGTACTGAGGACTCCACATCTAGTCTCAGTACTCCAGGTGAGGCCTCACCATTGCAGAGCAGATGGACAGGATCACCTCCCTTGAACTGCTGTCAGCGCTTCTTTTGATGCAGTACAGGATACAGTTGGCTTTCTGGGCTGTGAGGGTACATTGCCTGCTCATGTCCAACTTCTCATTCACCAGTACCCCCAGGTCCTTTTCAGCAGGGCTGCACTCAATCCTTTCATCTCCCAACTTGTACTGGTAGTGAGGGTTGCCTCAACCAAGGTGCAAGACCTTGCATTTGGATTTGTTGAACCTTATGAGGTTCACCTGGGCCCACTGCTGAAGACTGTCTAGGTTCTTCTGGATGGCATCTTGTCCCTCTGGTGTGTCAACTGCACCCCACAGCTTGGTGTCATCAGCAAACTTGCTGAGGGTGCACATGACCCCACTGTCAGTGTCTCTGATAAAGAAATTAGAGTACTGGTCCCAGCACTGACCTCTGCGGGACTCCACTTGTCACTGATCTCCATCCAGACACTGAGCCACTGACCACCACTCTCTGGACTCGATCCTGCAGTCAGTTCTTCATCCATTGAAGAGTCCACCCATCAAATCCAGATCTGTCCAATTTGGGGAGAAGGATGTTGTGGGCTACCAAGTCAAAAACCTTACTAAAGTCCAGATAGATGACATAAGTAGCTCTTCCCTTGTCTGTTGATGCAGTGACATCATCATAAAGGCCACTAGGTTGGTCAAGCAGGATTTGCCCTTGGTGAAGTCATGCTGATTCTTTTGTATCACCTCCCTGTCTTCCACATGCCATAGCATAGCTTTCAGGAGGACCTGCTCCATGATCTTTCCCAGCACAGAGGTGAGACTGACAGGTCAGTAGTTCCTGGGGTCATCCTTTTTACCCTTCTTAAAAATGGCTGTGATGTTGCCTTTTTTCCAGTCACCAGGGACTTCACCTGATTGCCACAACTTTTCAAATATCATGAGAGTGGCTTGGCGACTACATCAGCTAATTCCCTCAGGACTCTGGGATGCATCTCATCGGGACCCATAGACTTGTGGATGTTCAGGTTCCTCAGGTGGTCACAAACCCAATCTTTGCTAACAGTGGGAGGGACATTGCTTCCCCAGTCCCCTCCTACCAAACCAAACCAAACCAAACATCTGAGGGCTGTGTGACAAGCAGTTATCAGAGAAGACTGAGGCAAAAAAGCTGTTAAGTACCTCAGCTTTCTCCTTGTCTGTTGTTACCAGCTTGCCTGTGTCACTCACTTGGGGAGGGGTATGCCATTCTCAAGTTTCCTTTTTTGACTGAGGTTCCTTCTAGAAGGGGGTTGTGGCCTGATGACTATACTAGGCTGGGTAGTTTCCTGGTGACATCCCTCTCTTGAGCCTCAGGAAGACAGCAAACTTCTCTCAGAAGAGGATCTGCTCAGCATATTGGGCATTCAGTTCCCTGTAGGGAGGAATCACCTACAATACTCATCTCTTCAATGATGTAGCCTTGATGTTGGGGGAATTATGGTCTGCTATCTTTATTCTGTGTTACATGGAACTATAAAGATCATAGTCTGAGTATCCTGGTGGTATAAAAAGCACAGCTGAATTTTCTTCAATATTTTTGTCATGCATATACTCTACAAAAGACATTTAAAAAGAGCTGACAGGCAACTAGCATTTTCATCATACAGGAAATTCCATCATTAAAACACTTTGTTCTGATATCAAATCAGTACAAAAACTCAAAGTATCTTTTGGTTGCTTTTTTATTTGTTTGTTTTTGACACAGCAAAACATGTTCAGCTCTGTGTCTAAAAATGCCAACTACTTGAAGTTTGCTTAGTGAAGAACAGTAATTATTTGTGACAAAATATTAAAAAAAAAAAAGAAAAAGAAAACTAAATCTATGTCCCACATCTCCATTTTCCTTTTTGAATTTTCTGTACATGTTGAGTTCCCTGAGTTGACCATACTAGATCTTACTCAAGAGAGCATTCAAATGTACCAGCCCACTCTGCTAAACACAAATATATGCCTAGAGAAACATTCAAATTGGTTCCAAAACTATTAACCAAGTGTATACTTCAGCTCCAATATCAGACATTAAGTGATTAAGAACTACTTTGCCTTGGCAACTGTATACTGCAAAGACTTATGAAAGATTTTTTAAAGATGATGGCTATACTGGAATGACATCTTTGTCTTTTATAAATAAAACTGATTATGGAATTAATGGTAACAGCCACAAAATAGTTAAATATATGTCTTTCTCAATAAAGAAATGGCTGTATAGGTCTCAGCCTAAAATATGTGTTAGCTGTACAAGAACCAGTATTTTTTTCATGAATGTTATAAAGATTTATTTTGATTTCAGCAAGGGCTTACCAATGAGCAATGAATGAATCTAACAAGTCTACAAAATACTTCATATGTTATGCTTAACAGATGTCCTATGCTTCTGAGGACTTTTCCTATAGGCATCTCTTAAATGTAATGTTCCCTATAATTCTATATTTTCTTTCTTTTAATTTTATACATATCTTGCATATCAAACTAAAAAGGCAAACAACTCCTGAAAACACTGTTTTGAATAGTTTGCACTCCCAGAGCTACAGTAATTTATATTAAAATATGTGGCAAAAAACATTTTTCAGTAACTACAGCTGCAATGTGTTAGGCACAGATTTACAGCACTGTAAATTTTCCCAATCAGTTTGGCAAAGTCTTATCTCAAAGGTGTATAACTATTCCATTTATAATTTTCATTTTTTTGCGTTTCTAGTTTTGGTGTATTTAGTAATTTTTTAAATTAATCCATAATCACTCTTCATGAAAACTTTGAAGGTAAAAGGCAAAATAAGGACTTATTCCTATATGTTGTGCAGCTGTGCATGCTTACTATGATGTAGAGAGAGGTTTGGAGGGAGATTATTAATTTCTTATTTTACTATCCTACTGGTTCTTTTTCAGTTTTTATATACTTCTACGTACATTTAATCTTAAAATCTTATCCAGCCTCAGTGGTTTTAAACATCTTCTATGGTTCAAAAAGCACTTTTGGGTGTAAAATCTTGGCCTTAATGAAAACAGCATCCACACACTTGTATGACTTCAGTGGGACAAGGACTCCATCCCTGTGATTTCTTATTGTGATGACTGCCAACTTCATTTTGCAATCCAGCTTTATAGCTTTTTGTTCCTAGTTGATAGGCATATATGTTGTTCCTTCTTCCTTGTCAATGGAGTGTCAGCCTGCAAAATTTGTAGCTGTATACCTTCAGTTGAAGCATCTAAGAGAAATGTTGATGAAGCCCGCAGAGCAATGAGGCTGTGTATGGAGGCACCGAATGTTACTGTGGTGACATCTTGAGCGTGGGACTGTTCCCACCTTCCCCAGAGCAGCTGAACATGAGGAGTTATTTTCTGCAACACTGCCTTCTTATGATGCTGCTTCAGAGGAAGTAGAAATCATACAGTGGGCGAGATGCATCTCCCTGTAAACAAGCACTAGTGTGAATAACCATTTTACTATGTGCTTTTGAAACACATATTTCTCTGGATGGAGACTGCATCTTACCAGACATCCACAGAACATTAACACAATAGGACTCCAGGCTTGATTGGGGTTTCTAAGAAGAAAAAAATACTGACAAAATGTTGATTAATAATCTTTCCTTTGCATAATTTTTACTGGCTATGAGAATAAGCAGTTTAGTCTAACACAGCAAAAATATTTTCTTTTTAGCCTTTTGGTTGTTCTTTGCACTCATGTGCTTAAATAATTCAAAACATAAGCGCCTACTCTTATTTCTTACTGCATGTGACATCTGTTACTTATGAACTCACTGAGTCGCATGCATGATATTTGCTACGCCTAGATGATTTCCTTTGAAACATGCGCTAACTAAAGATGAGCTCTTATTTAGAAATTTGACAAAAGTTTTGGTCAGTAACAGAGTTAAACCAAAAGGTCCGTATTGGGCAAGATTTGAACTCAGAGTTTGGACAAATAGTTCAGGCTGAGGTTTCTGACTGGAAACATTTATCTAAACAGAGCACAAGGAATATGAAGATACTGCACTGAAGTGTTGGAGCCAGTTCATCCAAGAATAAGGTAAACCTGCTTTCACTTCATATTTTTCCAGAGCATTCTTTATGTGTTAGTCCTGTTACCATGTTTGCCAAGCCAAAGATGTAAAAAGAAAACAAAATATGTGCTCACAGAACACAGTTCTCTCCCACTCCCCTAGAAACATATGTTCTTATCCAATAACATACCAGTTGTACATTACTTGTTCAGGGCACAGTGAGATTGCAATCATAAGCAGAGTTCCTAAAAGGTCTGCCACCAATGCAGAAACAAAAGTTCCTTGTTCTCATGTTGAATAATTGGTGGTCTGCTGTTGTCAGTTTAAGGACCTGGACCTGCAATTCAAAGCTACCCTGCGGGCAGTGACAGCCAGGCCTTGCTCTGCCATGAAAACGCCAGAGATCTTCAGTAGCACATGCTGTGTCTGCATTCACCCCCCTGCCCATGCTAGAGGGGCCGTGGGACATGCCCAAGGGGATGGTGTCAGGCAAGGGGCAGAGACAGCTGATGCAATGCTGTGAGAGGCCAAGGGATTCAGGGAAAAACACATCCCACCTGCAGCAGGGAGTTTCTCTCATGGAGCCAGCATGAGATGGCACAGCCAATGTGTGCAAAAGCACACAGCTTTTAGGGCAGCACAGGAACTGACTTAAAATAAGGCTTCCTCTCAGCTACTGAAGATCGTTTCCCCCAGCAACTGATCTATTCCTGTGAAGAGCTTGTTCCTCTCATATGGCAACACAACTGCAGATTGGTTTTAGGCAAAAGAGGTTTAGATGATTCCTGAGTGAGGTGTTTATTCGTGTGGGCAAGTATTTCACACGAAATCTAAAACAGACAAAAAGCCTTTTCTATGATCTGAAATGGAAGTATATGCATCTGAAACAATGAAGTTCTTTTTCTTTTCCCTTTATAACTCCAAGACAACATCCGATGGCTGAGAAAGGACCCAGCAGTAGATGTGCATTGCCTTGGAGCTGAGTGCTCTGAGGACTCGTTTCACTGAATGCTAACTTGTTCCTCCCCCCTCCACTTTTTCCACCATTATCAAATGTAAAGATTTTTGTGTTTTATATTTACACTGCTAAGTTGCTGTCTACTTTTCTTGTGGCAGTCAGAGATGTGTATGCATCAATATCTTTATCCTAGCGTCATATTGTGATAAATAGATCTTGTAGCCAGATACATAATTCAATGTACCAGCAAGTGTTTCTGCACTACTTCTCTGTCTACATTGCATGACTGTCTTACTGATTCCTTTCTGTGGGGAACACGACAAGTCTATTTATCAGAAAATTAAAAAAGCACTCATGATATGTTCTATCAATAAACCTAACTAACCTTCCACTCTGATTTCTCCCTTTTCCTCTTTCCATTTCCTTTGTAGACTTCAGTGCAGAAGTGCTGAGCTTGGGCTTAAGAAAAGAAAAGAGAAAAAGCTACATTTTACTCATTTAACCATTTTCTTTTTTTATGTCAATGAAGGAGACGGATGAAGGAAAGATGTATTTAGTCTGATTTTTGATTAGTTAAGAACAGAGCCCTAGAGCACATAAGCTCAGCAGTGGCCCAGTCAGAGCTAGTGAGATGATCTGATTTTCATCAGGCTTAGTTCAGGCTGGCAGTGATTAAGTCAAAGAGAGAAGCCTGAGGGCTATCAAAAGGGACTTCAGGGGACTGAGGTGGTTAGTGGGCAGAGCGGGAGTACAGGTGGTGTTTTTTTCTATCCTTTCAGTGGCATAGAGGGATACTGAGAGGACCAGGAAAACCCATATGATAAATACATGGCTAGGAGGCTTAGTACCACCTCAGGAATTTTGGCTTTTTTGACCATGGGGTGGTTTACTTGGCACCTGGCCTGATGGATGCAGATAAGGTCCACCTGGGGCATAGGAGGGAAAAGGATTCTGGCCTAGGAATTGTCTGGGATCATTGGCAGGTCTTTAAACCAAGTTTGAGGGGGGAAGGAGGTAACAGTGAGCCTGCTCATGTTTGGGATAGCATAGCAAAGTCAGAGCAACAAGGTGCTAGCAGGGGCCCTCAGCCTGCTGCGTCTTATGATGCATACAGGCAGCAAGCTGGCAGGGCTTGTCACCAGGGCTTTAAACTATATTTGATGAGGGAAGAGGATGTACTGCTGAGGAACAGAGAAGAGTCAGGCAACACCTTTGCAATATGAAGCAGTGGGGGAAAATCTCAGATTTTTTCAGAGGTTTTTGGGAGGTCTCCTCCAAAAAGGTAATGAGGCTGAAAACCCTGTTGAGGTACCTCTATACCAATGTATACACAGTGGGAAATAAGCAGGAGGAGCTGGAAACTGTTGTGCAATTGGAAAACTCTGATCTTGTTACTATCATGGAAACATGGTGGGATGATTCACATGACTAGAATACTTTGACTGAGGGTTGTGAGCTTTTTAGAAGGGATAGGAGAAGTAGGAGGTATGAGGGAGTTGTCGTCTATGTTAAGCACTGGATAGATTGTGAAGAGCTGCCTCTAAGAAACAGTTATGAACAGGTTGAGAGCCTGTAGGTAAAATCAGGGACCAGACCAATAAAGGACATCTCGTGGTCAGGGTCTACTACAGGCCACTTCATCACGGAGATCTTGTTGACGAGGACTTCTTGCTTCAGCTACAGGAGGCATCATGCTTGCAGGCCCTCATCCTGATGAGGGATTTCAACTACCCAGATATCTGTTGGGAAAGCAACAAAATGAACTGCAAGCAGCCCAGGAGACTCCTGGAGTCCATTGATGACAACTTCCTGGTTGAGGTATTGGACAGACCAACCAGAGGTGAAGCATTGCTGGACCTGGTGCTCACTAACACGGAGGAGATTATACAAGTGGTTAAGATCAGAGTTATCCTGGGTTGCAGCAATCATATTCTGGTTGAGTTTGTGATCTTGAGGAATGTGTGTCTGGCAGAGTGTGGCTTAAGGAACCTGAACCTCAGGAGAGTGAACTACAGACTGTTTAAGGAATTGTTGGAATAGGTCCCCTGGGAAACTGTCCTTTAGGACAAAGAAACAGAACAGAGCTGGCAGTACTTTAAGGATGCCTTTCTGAGAGCACAAGAGCTCTCCATCCCCCAGAATAAGAGATCAGCCAGACAAGGCAGGAAACCAGGATGGCTGATCAAGAACCTGCTAGTCAGGCTGAGGGAAAGAAAAGGAAAAGTGTAAGCTATGGAAACAGGGATGGGTGGCCTGGGAAGAACATAGGGATGCTGTCTGGATGTGCAGAGATGGAGTCAGGAAAGCCAAGGTGCTGATGGAATTGAACTTGGCAAGGGATGTGGAAAACAACAAGGGATTCTTTAGATACACTGGACAGAAGAGACAGGTAAAGGAAAGTGTGCCCCTGCTGATAAATGAAAAGAGAGAACTGGCTACAACAGACGTGGAGAAGGCTGAGATACTTAATGAGTTCTATGCTTCAATCTTCATTGCCAGTCAGGCTTCTCAAGCCTCTCATGTCCTTGAACTTCTAGTGGCAGTTAGGGAAGCAAAATCCCTCCCAGTGTAAGAGTGAAGCAAGTCCGAGACCACCTCGTGAGTCTGAATGTACACAAGGATGGAGCTTGATGATCCTTGAGGTCCCTTCCAACCCAAGCCATTCTATGACTCTATGGTTCATGGAGTCAGACGATGTGAATCTCAAAGTTCTGAAGGAATTGGCTGGTATGGTTGCCAAGTCACTCTCCACAATATTTGAAAAATCATGGCTGTCAGGCAAAGTCCCCAGTGAATAGAGGAAGGGAATCATTTTCAAGAAAGGGAGAAAGAAAGACCTGGGGAACTACAGACCAGTGAATCTCACATCTGTGCCTGGGAAGATCATGGAGTGGATTCTCTTAGAAGAGATGTTAAGGGACATGCAAGATCTGGAAGTGATCCGTAACAGCTAACACAGCTTCACAAGGGGCAGATCATGCCTGACCAATCTGGTGGCATTCTATGATTAAATGACGGCACTGGTAGACAAAGGAGGTGCAACTGGACTTGTCCGGTAGATGACATGGTACCTTTGACATGGTCCTGTACCACATCCTTATCTCTAAATTAAAGAGATATGGATTTGAAAGGTAGACTGTTAGGTGGATAAAGAATTGGCTGGATGATCTTAGCCAGAGGGTTGTGGTCAATGGCTCTATGTCAGGGTGGAAGCCAGTCACCCAGTGGTGCTCCCAGGGGTCTGTCTTGGGACTGATGCTCTTCAACATCTTTATCAATGTCATAGGTGATGGGATTGAGGGTATACTCACCAAGGTGAGTGGTGCAGTTGACACAACAGAAGGGAGGGATGCCATCCAGAAGGACCGGGACATGCTCGAAGAGTGGGCACACAAGAATCTAATGAGGTTGAACAAGGCCAGGTTGAATGGGGCCCTGGGCAACCTGAGCAGGTGTTGGGCAGCCCTGCCAATGGCTGCAGGCTGGGGCTCCATGGGCTTTGAGGTCCTTTCCAACCCAAACCATTCTGTGATTCTATGGTTCTATAATTCACTAACCTAACTGGAAGTAAACTGTGCTTCACTATATTACTATCATATCTCTCTGTACAAGGTATGGGAAATGATGTATTATGCAACTTTTTAATTAACTATTTCAAGGAGATTCTGATAAGCAATGATACATATGACAGTTAATCTTTTAAGAAAAACATGGTATGAACTTCATAACAATGTAATGTTAACAGGCAGTCTTAAGGCCAACTCTGATAACTGCTTTACAGCAAATCACAAGAAATGTTGTTACTCTTGGCACAATCAAATGTGAAAATCTGGATGGAGAGAGAGAGGGACTAAAGTCTGATGTTGTAGCCATCTCCAAAGTAAATTCAGATCTCCTGATCCCAAATGCACTGCCCCTTTCAGTAAATCACACCACGGCAAGGAAAGTGATACATTTCCAAGAGTAAACATTGAATTGCGAGATCATGTCAGAACAGGCAAAAGGATCTTCATGAATGAAATATTTTAGGGTAACTGGAATCAAGTGGACCAGGGAACTGAATTCTGTAGCAGTTTTTGTTCCTTACATTTTACATCTGAGGGAAAGGACAGAGAGAGTAGGAAGAAAATATCACGCTCAGACCAGTCAAGGTTCTATCCAGCAGGAGTATTGTGGAGAAGAGTGGGAGTTTCTTAAGGGCCAGTATCTGCACAAAGGGTTCAGATAGTGTTTCAATTTAATATAATATTTTCTGCTAGATTTGTGTTTGGTATAATGGATTTCACACACAGAATATTTTGATCTTTTATAACAAACAAAACTGAAAATTGTGTTTCTGAATAACATCTTGTTCAGACTTGAGTACCTGCCAGAGAGTAGTATGCTCCCTTCAGTTCCATGCAATTTCCATTGGAAGAAATGATATTCCCTGAGGGCAAGAGGAAGGGTAAAACAGCAGAACTAGAGACTTTTTTTTTCTCATTCACCAGATAGAATGTATGTTTGGATGCAGGATAGGAGTTCTAAAATTCAGATGCAAGAAGACACCACAGTTTGAATGCAAGGCTAATGTTCTTTGGGATGACCCAAGGAGGATACAATCCTCATATAAACAAAAAGTTTCTGAATGGATCGTAAGGTAAGAAGCAAGAAAGTTACCTATCACAGAAATAGAATTAAGTTACTACTAACTTGTTTCTTATGATGTGCCTTTGAAGACAATGTGTAAAGCCTGATAAAAAATAAGTAAACCTAATATTTTCATGACAGTGTATAAAATTTGTATTCTTCATGCTAGGACCAAGTTAAAAATTCACAAATGCATTAAAGAATGATAATGCAACTGTTTCCATGAAAATAAATAAATAAATAAAACAAAGGAAGCAGAGAACAGAATTTACTGATGTGAAAAGATAAATTTTCATAGAAATTTCTATTTCTGTATAAATGAACTGAAGTAAGGAATTGATCTCAACCAAAAGAAGAACAACAAAGATAACATTGCTTCATAATAAGATGGCATGAGACAAGACTGCATTTTACCATTATGTTAAAATATATATATATATGTGATTACATGAATGTATGGCTTAAATTTTCCACATACTTATATGAAAATCTGACATTCCTGTTTAATGTTTTAGTGTTAATGCCGACTTTAATTAAACTCGATTCTCCACTAAAGCTGTGCTAAGGATTTTTTTATGAGAATTTACCAAAGCAGAACAGCGTAGCATTACTTAAAAACAAGAACTTCCTTATCTGGACAGTTTGTTATTAATATTTTTACAATAACTTTCAATGGTATTTTGCCAAGTAGGTCAGTTTCATTATATATCTCTTCACAGACTTGACTGTATTTATTTAATTTACTTGGTCAATGTTTAACATTTCCTCTTATTTCTAAAACAAATGGCTATCCACTGGATACCATGATTCCATAATGATTTCAGAAACATACACACACCATATTTTTTGTGGCTTTTTTAAGATTATAACATATAGACATATGTCCTGTTATCCAGAAGCATCTATCTCTTCCACAGGCAGGCAATATATGGATTTTTAGCTACTGCTTGCTAACACTTACTTTACAGTTTCATGCATTTTTTGAGGGAAGAAAGTACGGAAATATATCTTACAGGAACTCTCTGCTACTTCACAGAACTATTCAGCCCAATGCTAGTTAAACAGATCTCACCAGGTTTCTCCCTTCTCATTCTCACTTCCCCCATAATCTATCTACAGTCTCTTTTCTATAACTGAGAGTTTTCATTAGCACACTTCTCTGAATCAATTCATATTGGCATCAGTTTTCATGAACCACCCATTACTATCTCATCGATACACGGTAGTTTGCTTTTGGAGTCCCACAGGCCAGAAATGTCTAAGAGTCATTAGTGAATCTATTTCCAGAGAAGATGAAAAGAATAATATGTTTGGTAGCCACCTGCCAACTTAGAATTGTCAAAATTGCAGCCATCTTTTGATTTTAAGAGTCCATATTTTAATGATAGCCTATTGCAATCATTATTTTTTTTTCTTTTACCATTATTTAAATGCCAGTTTTCTACCATTCATCCTTTACTTGGCACTCTATATTCCCACTACTTGCCATGCTAAACTCTTGTCTCATCATATAACTTCATTCCATGGGCACTCCCAGCTTTACGTTTAATAGATTTATCTTTTCATTCTGTTTGCTTTGAGGGAGTTGCAAGGAAGGAGAAGAATTGCAGACATGAGACAATATCCTAGAACAGTTTTGTAATTCATTAAAGACGGAAATAGAAGCACAAATTCTTCTGAAACAAATTTCAGTAGTATTAACAGCAAACCCAAAATAAATGCATTGCTTCAAGAAACAGCTGAGCTGCAACGATGAAGAGTTGCTCTAATATTTAATTTTCAAACGTTGTAATTATTATGACAAGATTGACATATCTAAATCAATGTGGTGGTGTAATAATCTTACTCATTTCAAATTCTCTAATTAGATGATATCTAGTGGTTAACTGCTACTTCTTGAAAGTTTTATATTTTCAGTAATAATTGCTGAATTCTAAGTTTTGGACAGAGCGTTGCTCCATATTTTCTCTGTTGGCAGGGAGGAACAACTTTATTTAGAAAATCCCACTTACATGGCACTGACATATAGAATCTACTCTTTATTGATGCCATTAAGCAGCTGGCGTCTCACATGTATGTGGCTTCTCTAATACTGGAAAATAGTTACTGGTAATTGAAGTCATAAAGTTCTTAATTTCCAGCAGTTGATACAGCCTTCCTCTTGTGTAGCTGGTAGAAACAGGAGTGAGAAAAAACTCTAACCACAATGTAAAATATATAAAGAGAGCAGCAGATAAATGTATGTTTGTTTATTGTGAGATGTCTGTGTTTGTTAAAATCATCAAGTTTATTACCAAATGCTGAATTTTATTAGGATATTTTTAAAAATATCTGTGAGTTATGACCACGAAGAATATTTGATAAAATTATCCAGTAAGGAATGGTATTGGTATTAAAGGACATACTCTATGCAGCTTAAAAATGAGAAGTAGAATCAAATACTGGCCTTTTGAAAAACTCTTGAACATCAACAGCAGTTAAAGTGGTAGTTTGTGTGACTGTCATGCAGTATCTAAGCCTTATCAGGGAAACACAGGACAAGGCCTCATCGCCTCATCTTTTGCACTGATAAAATTATTTCCTGCTCTGAAGCTCTTAACACAAATAGGGAATTCCAATACAGTTTCTGCCAATCTTGTCATAAGCTGATTCTCATTTATTTCAAATGGAAAGCCTACAGTCTGAGAACACAACATAGATTCAGACATTCTTGCCATGTGATTTGATTCTTTGCAGAGAAAAAAATTCTTATCAGATAAGCCACATTGCTTTCTTTGTCTGTTTCAAAAGGACACTGGCTTTTACTCCTTGAAGTATATTCCCTGTATTAGCATGATTGTCCTTTCCAAAATACACACACTTGGAAACAAGTAACCTCTCAGCCTTCTCTTCCTGATGAAAGCTTAAGATGTCCAAAGCACATAAATTGAGTTTACATACCATTACAGAGAGGAATCCTCTGCTCCATCATTACTGCAAAACCACTGTCAAAAGGGCATTTGAGAGTGTGTGATTCCCCAGTAACACCTCTAGAACAGGCTGTACAGATTTAATGTTATGCTGGTTATCTACGTGAAAGTGGCAATTTGAGCATGAAATAATAGGAAAAAGTACTTCAAGGAATACGTCTTATAAACATACTTGTTCTACATAGCCTTAGAATAATCAGTGAAAGAGATGGTAAGACCACTGGTTAGAAAATCGAAACATGCATGAGTGCATGCTGATCTCATTGGAATTTCAGTCTTTTATCGAGATCTATTCAAAATCTTTCACTAATTCTGAATAAATCTTTCAGTTCTTCTTCATACAATTCTAACGATGTGTCTTTCCTTAAGATATTTTTCCAGCTCTTTTCCTTTCAAAGGCCTCCGTAATACATGACTTGCCCAGCAACACGTAAGATTCTGAGGGTTCCTTAGGATTCAGTTATGACTCCTTACTAGCACGTAGACAGCCTAGCCATTCACATTACCATTGTAGAGTCTGCAAGTACTCAAACTTAAGTATCATCTCTTACAACCTGTGTGTTTAATAAGGCTCTCTTCTATCTTTTTTTCCTTCCCAATAATGTTAAAATGCAGCTTGCAAACCCTTTTCTCAGTCAGATGGTGCTGAGTCACCAATACCTTGAAACCAATAAATACATGCTGCAGGAGAAGAGAGAGAAATTTTACCATTGGCTTTTAGAGGGTCTTGCTCATGATGGGCCATAAGTTTCTTCCTGGCTCTGAACTTTATTGAACAGCCTGTGAGAGTCTCAGCTCATAAATCAATAGCAGCAATATTGCAATACCACTGCTGCTTCACAGCGTCTGGGTGCAGAGCACTTCGGACTTTCTCCACCCACTCAGTATATTGGTAACCAGCATTTGGCCCTCAAAATAGTAGTGGCTGGTTTTTGAACAAATATTTCCATGTCTAACAGGGGACTGAGCTGGGTTCTTTTTTTGTTTTTTCTTTTTGGTCTTGTTTTTCAGCTAGATGTGCAAGGAACAGAGTGTGCAGAGTGTGATCCTGGCGTTGTCATTCAGCCTTAAAATGTGTCTCAGGCAGTAAAAAACATGGAAGCAGAAGCTTCCCATTCATCATTTGTTACTCAGACTGAATCCTAGCTGGCTGCCTCAAAGCCCCATGATAGACAGAGATTCCTACGGAAATGGAAACCTCTGATGACATAGAAAAGTTGGCTGGCACTGGTGTGTGAATGTGATAATCAACTGTGCCTTCACTGGAGTGCTTTGAAAATGCTTTTAACTCATAATAATGACAATGTTGGCAAAACCCCTTTGACATGTCACTGTTTCACTAACTCTGGGAGCTATTGAGTATTACTTGCAATGTGTTTAACTCAAAGTACCATGGAATAGAAAACTTTCAGACATCTGGAAGGCTGCAGTTTTCCTACTCACACTTTCCATTGGGTTAACCTAGCCCAGGGAAATGTGCCTCAAGAGTTGATCTGCAAATAAAATAAAGGCTTTTCTCCTTCTTTGTAAGTCTTAGAACTATTGTTTTTCTGGACAGCAGCACGGTGTTTGTGGGGCTTTTACAGGGGACAGGAAGGAAGCATGTGGCACTGCCACATCAGAATATTCTGTTATTAAGGTACCATGCCAGACAAAGATCTCAAAAAGAAAGAAATCCACAGAGAGGTCGTTAGTCTATGGCATAACTCAGCTACAACCACCATAAACCATGATACAATTTTTCCAGATCAGTATTTTCTTCAGGCACATTTCATGTAAAATCCTGTTTGTCCAAATGAACCATTCCAGCTTGCTCTTTTAATAAGCTGAAGTTGCTCCATAAGATCAAAGACACATAAATGATTGGTAAGGGGCAATTTATAGCAGTTGCAGACAAAATGAGGATTATTAGGTTCCACTAACCCTTTGACAGCCTGGCTTGATTGTCTAACCACAGTTTTCTCAAAACCTTTGGAAAGAATACAAGTTTCCTGGGGTAGAACATCAGAAGTGGTTACACAAAACTCAGGGCAATGGACATGAGGCTCAATTGAAAAATGAATTGAGTGCTATTACGAGGCTCTACATATACACGGCTGTTAGCTCTCCTCAAATTTCAGCAGTTTCTGCAGTAAAAATATGGTTGTGAGGTTTTCATTTCAAGTAATTTTCATGTCAAGTAATTAAGCATTCAACAAAAAATTACCTTTACAATGCAACATTTCTGAAGAACATTTCTCAGAAGAGCAGAGGTTGCAAAAGAGAAGGTTGTCATTATAGAACATTAAAGAATAAAATGTTTCTCAAGAAACAGTGGCTTAATGCAATATCTTCTGATAATTATGTACGTAGGGTGCTCCTAGACATGCCATGAATTTCAACATAAGATATCTAAAACATAATGACTTGAGGAACTCCTTGACACTTTTGTTAACTCAACTACACTGTGCAGTGCTAAATGCGCATATGTTACTTAAAACTGAACACAACTCTTGCCATTTATTTAAAAAGAAAGAAAAGAAGCTATTTCAATTCTTCTTAGCACATTTTTCAGAGGACTTTAAATTAGAAAACTAGAGTTATGAAGCTATCCTATTTGTGCTCAAATTAAATTAAGACAAAGGATTTATTGCAAATAGCAAATATTTTATGTGGAATCAGAGTTATCCTTACTATGGTCTGAAGAATGTAACAGTTTTAAATGTAACTATGGATGTCGCTAATTATGTTTCTGAAATTCACCTTCTGTCAGTCTTTTAAGACAACTTTTATGATACAGTTAACAATGTCAGAAAAGTAACCTTATGTTTGTAATTCTTTTAATCTTAGGGAAAGCTGCAGCCACGAGATAAGAAAAGAAAAATCACATTTCTGGAAAAGAACAAAGGAACTTCACATATGTACATTTCCTTTATTTTCTTTCTGGAAACAGTGACGGCTGATAGCAAATTTCAGATTTTTTGCAGGGACCATCAGTGTCCAAAAGTCACTATTTTTTTTGTTATGGCTTCTAGATTATGTCGCTGTAATACTTTTCCTACCTGTCAAAGAGTGAGTCTCTTTAATTTGTAACCTTTTGTGTAGCTTATCACTTGACAGCAAACTCACAGGAGTGTCTGTTCCTGATTTCCTCTGCCATATCTCCCCTTCATTTGCAGCTATGAATGGTCCCGGGAGAAGACAGAGTAAACCTGCCTCATTCTAAAAGAAGAAGCAAAACCAACCTGTCGATATAAGAAAATTAAAAAAATACACCCTGGCTATTCAGATACAATAAAAAGAAATTTGAAAGGCAATGTAAAAAGCTGTTTAGTTTTATCTCTCACTCCTCTGGTAGAACTGCTCTCTTGAGTGCCAGCAAATGAATCTACGTAGTTTCATGTTCTACTCTTACTTTTCTCATTAGAGAAAAACATGGCCAAAATTTCATTTGCCACTCACTCTCTAGATTTTATGGTCACCATGCATATGCTGTACATAATTCTGCATTCTCACAGTGCAGAACATAACACGGTATTTGCATATGAGGAGAGAATCAAATTGCACAGGAAACTGCACTACAAACTTGAGGAGAAAATACTACATAGGAAATAATACATGTATGGTAGTCTCTGATCAGACAGTGCATTGTTCAGTGCTTTCCTCTACCAGCGCATGTTTAAGGGACTGAAAAACAGCCTTTGTCCTGTGAGGCACAGTACAATGATGCTGACACACTTAAGTAGTGAACTAATGACAAAACTTCTGTTTGCTGATGTATCTGAAATGGCTGAATTAGCCATGTCATGAGGATGGGTAATGTGTTATATACATGTTGCATAACATTTCATACATGGTGGTACCATGCCAGTCCCCAAAGCCAGAGATGTGGCAGAACTGACTTTGAGCACAGTCCCAGTGTGTTAGGGAACTGTTGAGCTGGAAAAGCCACAAGAACCTCAGGTAACCACGACACTGTTGCTGGACATGACACCTGTACCTGCATCTAATCCAGAGCTGACAAAATACTTAGCAGTATCCTCTGGACACTTCTGTCTTGACAGCCCGTTAAATTCAAGCCATAAATCCAAAAGATGCACTGAGCAAGGAAGACTATTCATATTGCTGAAGCACAAAAACGGTCATCAGTAAACAAAGCAGACGTAGAGGTACCCTGTTGAAAGAGCTGATAAGAAGAAAATTGTTCTTTTCTGTGGCAATTCTAAGGGGAATTTCAGGAAAGGTAGGAGCTGGTCTAAAGAGGTGATGGTGAAGCAGGAAAGCCGCTGGCCCAGATAGGTTGTGACATGCATACAGGTAGCTTAGATTCAGAGCCCACTGAGGCTGGGGGTGTCAAAGTATGGAAGGAAGTTGGTGTGGGTCACCTCAGTCTCCTGCTCTTTGCTGTCTCCTGCATACAGGCACATCCTCTCTTGTTGTTAATGGACAATATTCCCTGGAATAAATATACATGCTAATAACCACTGATCCCTCAGAAAACCTTTCTGTTTTTTGAGAAGACAAAGAAAACCTACTCAGAAAAAGTCAAAAATGTCCAAACTCTTGCTATCCAAAATGAGAAACTGGCCGTACGTGTCCTGAGTAAAGTCTCACATACTCTGAGGAGAGGCTATTTACCTCTATCAGCAGAGCAGTGAACCATCCCACCTCCAGATTCCTCTGATGGAACAAAAGTAGTACAAGACCATAAGTCCCTTCAGCTGATAAACAGTGTGTGGCTGAACAAGACTTTCCATTTGCTTAGCATTCAGTCGTAAAGCACACTTTCTCTCACATTCCTCTGACAGATCCTACCACAGACCCCCACAGACATACAACAATGCTCAAATCACACAGTGTTCCCCAGGTATGTATGTAAATCTTAGTTGCAAAAATGAGAGTTTGGCAGAGACATTCGTAAATGATGTGGTTTTCTCATAACACAAGTCCCAAACTGCCAAGTCACTCTACTCTATTCCTCTATTTTTTTAGAGTTGGTATCTTTCAGAACATTAGGTAAGGAAATATCCATGCTTTGTTGAGGTGTGACTGGAGGAAGGCGTGAATGAGTTTACCTTGAATTAACCTGTTCACATACTAGATGCTCTGTGCCATGCTCTGAGCTCATCTGGTAGAAGTCCTATGCAGCTGGATCATCATGCTTGACATAATCACATGGCTATTGGTGATCAAGCTAATTAGTTTAAAGGTAGCTTACATGTATCTTTATGGTTATAGTCACACCTCTTCAAACTTAACCTCTGCATTCTGTTAAAAAGCAAATAACACTAGAGCTTTCATCTGCTCTTTTGTGGAAACATCTGGCAAAGTGCTGTTATTTTTCAAAACATACTCCTCTTACCTTTATCTGTGTCCATTTAATCTTCTATTGTTTTTGTTTATTTATTTATTTATTTATTTGCATTTCTAATAATTCTGATGTCAGTTTGTCAGATGTGATAGTTCTGTCATTAACCAAAAGTACAACATAGCTTGTCCAAAAAGCAGTAGATTTCATGACCATTTGCAGAGCCATCAGTCTAGTTTGGTACAGTCAGAAAGAGGGTGCTTAATCAACCAAAATGATAGTGGGAGTGCACGTTTTCACAATGTTTATAAGGCACAAGGCATTACAAGTCATTTTCCATCCTCTAATACTTGGCACATACTTTGTCCAAATTTGCACTTTTAGAAATATAATGAAAGCTATAGGTTTTAGGAGACAAATAGACATTTTTATCTGCCACACTCATATTTGCCCACTCACTGGGCAGAAGTGCTCAAAACTGTTCTTACCCAAGGAGAAGACTTTGTCTCTTTCTACTAATCACTTTTATAAAGCCGTGGTCAGTGATCTGGTCCTCTGAATTATATGTAGGATGAGCAGATGGAGTGCAGGAAGAGGAATTGCTTCCAAGATTTGTCCCTCCAGAACACAGCATGGCCTCAGCATTGAGAAGATATGGATTTGGATTAATCTAATCTTAATTATAACATTAAGTGTTCCAGACATGAGTCCAGGGAAGTGAAGAATAAGGAAGCTGTCCCTGACCACAGCTTCCAGCATGAAGGAGAGGTATGAGCATAGAGATCTGGTCACCTCATTTGCCATAGGGTTGACAGAGTGGAGTGCATCTGTTACAGCCTTTCTCTTTTCTCTCCACTGACTCACTGTGGAATTCAAGAAGGCTGCATGTCAGAAGTACGCATTCGAGATATCTCAGACAGTGCAAACGGGATTTCCCATGTCTGAGATGTCCATCCAGGAGACAGGTGTGTGATGGGCCCATTTAGAGAGGTAATCTGATATTCTCACAGGATATCCAGCCTGAGGAGCCAGGCAGGACTGGCTCCCTTTCCAAATGCATGTAGTCCTAAGCTATTAGTGAAAACTCAAGCTGAAACTAGTTCTTCCTGTGTGTAGTGTAAATCAGCAGGGGATGGTCTAAAACTATCTGTAACACACAATTTATGCTCTCAGAATCTTTCATCTTTCTAGTTCCCCGAGGTAATGGAGTAATTGCAGATAATTATTTCAGAGATTATTATCTAATTCATACAGTGAATCTACATGACAGATATTACTCATTTAGCCAACAAGCACAGCTATTTTTAATTCCTATCTAGTCTCCATTCAATCTTTCAAAATAAAATAGCTCACTACTGATTCCACAACTTTTGTGCTGCTGGCAGCATACCAAGGAGCCTTATGCAGATAAAATGCCTGTGCTTGGCTAACTTTATGATCATGTTTCAGTAAATTTGATCTCCAAATTAAATATAATGCTTAATGAATATGTTCACATTGCGGCTTTAGAATTAAGAGAACAAGGATGAAACTCTATGCAGAAATAATGTTATACTGGGACTTTTCTATTTCTATTCCAGTCATTCTGACCATTTTGGACACTATCTCATGATCTGTCTTCTTACTTTTTCCTAAAAGATAAAACCAACAAAAGCATTTGCTCTGTAAAAGACATTTTGATCTAGAATTGAAACTGCTTTAAAAAATTATGTTGCAATTTTCTTTTTAAGTCCAAGTCCCAGATGTTTTGCCATGCAGAAAACTTTTAAGGTTATGTGCTTACTAAATATAAAGAATAATTGAATCCATTTTAACAACTTTCTAATTATTTATCTGATTGCTATTTTGGATGATGGAGAAATTTTTTTACTTAGGCTTCTTAAAATGTGCCTAGCTTTTCTTTTTCCAAATGCAATTGCTTCATTGCAAAATAATTCCTTCCTTTAAAGGATATACAAGCTGTATTCAAGTTTCCCATGGTATCTCATCTGTAAAATTGTGTAAGAATCAAAATAGTCACACTCAGTAAGGAAAAATAAATATTACAGACCTATGAATGTATATATTATTGCTTTATATATTATATTTTAAATTTATTACCTCTGTTGGCAGCTCCCAGAAATGTAAGTAATAAAAACAATGCAATTAAACCATTTACTTTTACATAGCTTTCAAAATGATTTATGTTCAACGGTGAATGTTCTGTCTCAGACTAAGAGATCTCCCAGAGTCCCAACAGTAAAATAATAAATAATGCATGATGTGCAATCAAGGTATAATATAGAACATGAAAGTGCGTTTTCTCCAGAATTATACCCTTGCTAATACTTCACATGACAGAGACAGAACTCAGCATATCGTTACAGTATCATCTACCTTCAGCTACCCAAGTTCTTGATTATGCTACATTCTGACATTCAGCTTTTGCTAGATTCCGGGCTCTATGTGGTAGAACACAATACTGTCACCACAGTTGCGCAACGGAGATTTGAAATCCACTAAACCTACTGCTGCTTTTCCCTATTTCTACACATACACTAACACAAGCATAGAAATGTGAAAATGAATAAATGTAATTTTTGTTATTTCTTTTATACTTCCTGCTCATATTTAAAAGTTGACTTTACTGCAAGACAAGGCTTGGAGTGCTCCCAGACCTTTATGAACTGAAAAACCATTATTAGTAAAAAGAACGTTTGTAAAGCGTGCGTCTGACAGAAATGCCTGTTCTCCTCGTTTACAGTATGTCAGATAATTTGAACTGACATTCACTTTTAAATACAGCTATTTTTCATTTCTTGGACTGCTTATTCATTTTTTCCCCAAACACTCAGTGAGGAGAATGTTATTTGGACTGAGAACAGTCTGTCTGATCTGGTTATAGGGCTCGATCTCAAACTCAGGTAGGGACACTCCCACTGACTTCAGCTATTTCTGAATAGGCCCTGCTCAGGTCACTGACCCTGGTAGGTTCTCACATACAAATACATGGAAATTCCTTGTGGGGGCTGCTGCCTTCCTGGGCATATGAGAAGATATGGCAGTCTGCGTGGTGAGCCAGTCATGTGTTCAGTGCAGAGCTGAGATTCTCTCTTTGCTCCTTATCCTTTCATATCTTGATTTATTAAGTCATTTGGGAAAGACAGAAGAAATTCCATATGTCTCTGTAATATAAGTCATTTCTAACACCATTATAGGGCAACCAAAAAGCTAAAACTCACTTATATCGCTTTCTAGTCATGTTATATGATTTGTGGTTGAGTTTTGCATCCCATTTTTTTTTCTCATTTGAGTGTTATCTTTTCTCATAAATTACTGTCATAAGTGTTTTGATTTAAATGAAAGAGATCCTTGAAGCAAATTGAAGGCTGACTGAAATCATTGCCTTTTGCAGCTATGTTACATATTTGGGAATATTATTAGAAGCACTTATTAATATTCACACATTTTATTAACTACTAAATTAAGCATTCAGTAACTAAGTATGTAAGGTATGGACAGGAGAAGTCACGACAGTCTCTGCTGTCTTTGTAGCACAAAAAGAATAACACCAGAGTGGACAGCACTTACAGGCTTTACATAATGAAAGTAGAGCATGCTGCTTTGCTGTTACACATTACTGAATATCAAACAAAGCTTCAGTCTGGGTTCATTAAAAATTCAATACGCTGTGCTCAGATGTTGTGGTTCACTAAAATTTCCTGAGTTTCCTGGCTTTACACTCTACTGAACTCATATTTCCGATGCGCATAAACATGTGAGTTCACCTTTCTTCCCAATCTCATTTATTTACCACAGTCAGCAAAATCCAAGTAAGTGACTTGCTGGCATCTTGCCAGCTCCTCGAGAGTTGCATCTTGCATGTGCAGATGCAAACCCTGTCATCTGAAGCAAGGGATCACATCCCAAGAGGCTGCGAGTTTCAGCAGGCAGCGCTCCATCTTGGACTCTGCCAGGTAGATATTTATTTGACTGTAAGTACTTCACTCAGTCTTGCAATGGCCTCCCATTTTACAAGAGCACAGTTCTTGCTTCTCCACTGATTTATCTCACTCTTCTTCTGTAGAGTTGTTTCCTAGGCAATGTAAGTATGTGCCGACCTTAATATGTGAAGGGAGCGGCAGATCCTTTGTGATAAATTCTGCTATTTTCACATCTGAAGCTCAGTAAGCTATTGCAAGAACACTGCTCACTACACATAAAAACCACTTCAGATTGTGCTGTTTGTGTCACTGATTTCAGCAATCACATAGAATGGAGATGCTCATTAAGGACATCCCAGAGCCCATGGTAGTCTTCTCAGAGTTAGACAGCCAGTCTAAAGCATGGGCTCTGATCAGACCCCCAGTCGTGGGGATAATCGCATCCACTTGAGGAGAGGATGTCAGTGCTTCAAGGGAAAGCCATCTCCTTTCTCACTTCACGACTGAGGAAGCTGAGACAGAATGCCTGACTTTCATAAATTAGTGACTGGACACAGTCACTACTGGATCCTCTGCTTCCTTTCAGTGGCCACCACCATGTCTTATGTGCTTGACAGCCAAATCCCCATGCTTAGCGTGGGCAAGCACATGAGTTGACCTAACCTGGTCAAACACACTGAGCCACTTATGTAAGCAGAAAAGTCAGGGAAACCTTGATAAAGGAAGAGAGACACTTTGCATGAGGGAGGAAGATCACACAGGCTCAGACATGGCTGCTGTGTGCTCAGCCCTTGGGTCACTTCATGGCTTGCTACTACATGGACTCATTGAGAAGAGGTCAGCCACCCAAAAAGTATACCTGGGGTTCACATAGCAAAGGCAATGGGTACAGCTACCAACACTTATCAGGGCAAGAAAGACAAAAAACATGACTATGCTCCAGGAATGGAATTCAGAGACTGGCACTTGTGGGGGTTGTTTGGAGTGCTGTAATAGCTGAACACAAGCAACTGGTTGGAAGGGTAGATGGAGTAGGAGGAGTGGGAGCAAGTGATCTGTGGGACCACCATTTTTGCGGAGGCGGGAATATGCTGTTCCCTGTGCGTGCAAATGGTCAAATGTACCATGATAAATCTTAAGTGAAGCTTGAGCTTGAGCAATACTGTCTAATAGCAACACCAGGCCAAACAATTAGATGAGCGCAATATGAATCAGCTATTCTTGGCCCACCAGACACCAAAAATACCCTGGATTTGAATCACACCAGTGGGACAAACACCATTAATTAGAAAAGACAAAACACCTGCTTTTAATGATAAAGGCCTTTAGTCTAGTCCTCAGGGGAGGAAGTTCCTGCTGAAATCTTCTGGTGCTTGAAGATAATGTGCTTTTTGTCAGGATAACAGTGAATCTGCTTTAGGGTAACCAGGGTCCCCAGCAGCTCTGGAGAGCTATCCCTCTGTTCTGTTTCAGTGGCAAATACACACCCTGTTGAGCTCTCATATCAACATCTTCCTATCAGAATTCCCCTACTTGTGCTAGCACACCAACAGGAAGGCTCTTGGATCACACAACATGCAACCGCACAGATACAGTTGAAGCATTACAGTAAGATATTTCTGCAACACACTGTGCTCAGATTTGCTTTCGTCCTAGTCTAGAACACATCCTGTGCTAGAAAAGTGTAAAAAGAAACATCTCAGCTCAATGCAGACATTAAAATGATCTCTAGCAAGGTTGCAGCTCTTCTGTGTCTTATATTTTATTTTGAGGAAGGAGCAGAGGCTATGCAGAAGATACCAGTAATGCATTTATTCAAACATGGATTAAAATTGCTTGCAGGTGTCATTTACCAAACCATCAGCTTACATTTAGAAACACAGACTCCTCTCTCATGCATATGTCATACCCTTGCATAAGTAGTTACCCTTAAAATACCCAAGAACTTCAGTGTGCTACTGTTCCACATAGCTTCAGGAATTTGTTCCTTCCTCATAACACAGGGATGGCAACTATATGAATAAGTAAAATGCATTTACTTTTAGAGTGAAGTTAGTTTCAGTTATCTGTTTTTCTTGTTAGTTTTCTTCTAATAGATGGTCTGCTCAGCACTCATTACTACTTCTAAATCGCATTTTTTCAAATCATTACATTTTACTGCATTTACCTGACTTTGCCTACATTTGAATGGGTTATTGACACAAGATTTTTTTTCAATATTTTCTTCTTTTTTAAAAAGAGAAGTCATTCAGAAGAAAATCTTCATTTGCCGTTTAATTTTTGTTATTTTGCCAGTTGTATATTTTTACAGCTTGCAGGATGCTTCACAGTATGTTTTTGGATTTATTGTCTGATAATGTGTATGTTATTGTTCTCTTGGAAAAAAAATAATTCAGTTAAGGTTTTATAACCACACTGGTGTGTTGTTTTTTTCGTCTGAGCAGCATGGATGCACACATGTGGTGTCATGCTGGGGATGCACTGACAAGAAATATAAACGAGTTCTTTTGCCACCAGTTACAGAAAGTCTTCATGCTGTTTTATATTTGTTTCCTATTTTATGTTAACTTTTCTTATGAATGCACAAGCTCTTAAATGAATACATTCTTCAGCTCATAATTTACTCTCTGGAATTAGCAAGTAGCAGTGAACCGGCATGAAAAATTTAAAATATCATCCACATATGCTCTGCGTCTCTTCATATGCGTTCAACAGCAATTGTGGTATTTGTAAGAGAGATTTTTTACCTAATGTTTTGTTTTAATTGACTTGATTTTTTTTCTGTGGTTTATAGAATGTTACTCTCTAGAAAGCATTCATGAAGATGTAGTAATTAAACTACATAACAATCCCTGAAAGAAAAAAATCTGAATTAAGTATTCTTTAATGAACAAATATAGGAAATATTCAAGATATTTCATCTTTTTTCCTACACTGCTTTTCATAGGTGTTCTTAGGCCAAGATTTGAGAATCTTCACATTATTCTGAAATTATATTTATGCTTCCAGGTAAGTTTTGAGTCCTTGTTTTCAGCTACCTTATTGTTTTTGAAGTCAATTCACTTCTTATGTTATCCAAGCAAAGATTAAAAGGCCTTCAACTTATAACGACTTTTTTTCTTGAGCTTTGTAAATTCTATAGGCAAGATGCTATTTTTCAGTCCCCCATACAGGACGGTGCTTACTGGAACTATTCCAAAAACCCACACACATAATCAAAACAGTATAAAGCAAGAGTTCTGGTTACATTTTCAACCATTAACTGTATAAGTTACTATAAACAGCATACATATAAACAGGTTGAGTTTGCTTGACTTTTATTTACAAAGATATTGAGTCTATTTTTCCCTCTCTCTCTCTTACATAAAACAAAAACTAGAACAATTATGTGAGGGAAGTAGTCCAAAGAGTCAGAAGATATATACTGTGAAGAAGGCTCTTGGACTTTCTGAAACATTCTCAGTCCTCCCCGGTGAAACAAACATTTCATCAAAACAGAAAGGTCTGTAAACCTTGCTGGTTTCCAGGAGTTTTAGCAAAGAAGTTCATTTTGTCCCCTCTAAATCTGCGCTCATCATGCTCAGAATTATATTCCTTTTCTACCTGATTCCATGTCTAAGGACAATGCCTTTAAAACCTATGAAACCTACAAACTGTATCCTATATGTGTTAAAAAATATTCAATTATGAAGAGAGAATTTTCAAAAATGCTAAAATGCTTAGGAAATATTGGTCTGTAACTTCTTTTTATTATCTGTGGATAGAGCAGTATTTTTCAAAGCTCTCCCAAATCACCTCTCCTTTCAAAGAGTCTTTTCTCTCTCCACTGACTATAGCCTTCCTCTTGCTCCTTTCTACTGAAATGCTGAAAAATTCCTTTTTCTTTCCATTTTAGAATAGAAACAAACTGAAACTTCTAGATGTCTCACAAGTGGAATTGTTGTTTCAGAACATCCCTACGAATTCAGTTGTTTATACTTATCCAGTGGTTCCAGATTCCTTGACCTTGGGCTACGAACCTGAGGAAAACACATTTTCCCTGTGATTCTTTTGGTTCTCCTGATTCTCTCCTCATTCTCCTGTTTGCATTCAGATAAGAAAACGTGAAGATAAGTCAGACTTCAGAGTAGAGGTGGCTCCCATAATTTTTATCCAATAAATAAGTTTTATCCTCACCTAGTTGAAGGCAAGTGTTCTAATTCTTAAGTGGTGGGGATGAAACAGAACAGAACAAGTTGGTGGAAAGAAGTGGCTCACTCTGTGTGTTTGTAGTAGGAAGATATGTTCTTCTGCAAGGTTATGAGCACAACTATGTGCTACAGAGGAACTGTACTACCCTTGCAGACACAGGAGCCCTTGCCCTTACATTTCAAAATGATGTACAGTCAGTGTCCCAAAATCAAAGAGCATTAAAGTAGACCAGATTCAAAGGAAGTTCTCAATCTCTTTGTAAAAACTACAACACGATATCACAATATACTTTAATTCCAACTCCCTAATATTTTAATATCACTTCCTATGATAAAGCCAGATTAATAATGGAGATTTGAGGATATGGAGGATGACATTCTGTATTTTTCACGTTCCACTTAGGCATATTTAAACACACTTCTATCTTTGACCTAATATGATATTTTTTTTCCAAGCTTTTTCTCAAGAGCAACTCAGATAGTATGGTGTGTGTGAGACAGTTCCACTCCCTTACTACCCAGAAATTCAAAGAACAGATTAAAAGCCTTACGTTTCATTTCAGCTGAATAATTCAAAAAATTTTGGAAACTCCTAGCCATGTTATGACAATATAACTGGACTACGAGCAGTGGCTCAAACAGTTCCCAGAAGTGTATGGCCTACTGATTTCAAGGGTGAAGTAAGAAGGCCATAAAGCATTAACAGCTACATTGCTAAGTTTACTGTAATCTTAGTAAATCCTGAGTTCTTGAAGTGCACAGTGCATGTATGTCAGTGCTCCGTTTGTAATTTTATATCTCTCTGTATAAATATAGATACAGATACGCAATATACATAGATCTGTATTCATATATATACATACATAAGAAAATGTGTTTATATACATATATCTGTAAAATATTTTAATCTAAATATTTTTTTCTTGTCCCAGATGACATTACTGATAAGGAACAATTTAACTCATATTATCACTGTATACTGGGTTATGTTTTATGACTATGCTATCAGCTCCGAGTAAAAATTTGACCCAGAAACCACCAAAGGTTTTATTTTACACAGTTTTTCTTTTGAATTTGGGGTGCTCTTTGGGATAGGAATCATGTCATCTTCTATGTTTTCTTTCTGTATAAACATTTCTGAGCACAAGATCAAATGTTAAACAAATGCAGGACTTAATTATTTTTTTGGATGGCATGATTTTGCAGCTGATGTTAGTGCACACTCAGGAAGCAGGACCAACAGTGATATGAAGATTGAGTCCATCCAGGACATTATCTCACTCTGTGTGACTAGTATTGCAGTTTCAAAAGACCAAAATATGCCAAGTAACAGTGTGTACAGCTCTTTCCTCCTTCGCCTATAAATAAAATATATCATCTTCTTCCACATGGGATAGGCAAAGAGCAAACATATAGTCAGTAAACATATCCTACTTGACAAGTAGTAAATCATGAACTATTGTACTTCATTAGCTTGCAACCACCTGTCCATTCCCCAATGTTACTGATTTCTGGATTACTGTATGGGCAGTAATTTCAATATAAATAATTGCTGATAGTGTGCAGGCTCTTTTTTTTTTTTAGCCAGGCAGAGAAAAATTTAAAACAAAATCACTCTCTACAGCTTTACATGTCTAGGATGTATACGACAGAAAATAAAATACAATGTGTAATAAAATGCAGTCATGAGAGATTCCAGATGCCTTTCTTCATTCAGTTCAAAGTATATTGTGTGTTCTCTGAAATGCTGTGTACAGATAAGTCAGCATACTTAATTATGGTGATAAATTGCTTAATGAGTGGTACCATTTTTAAAAAATGTCTAATAGGACACACTTGTAGAATATTCATACATCAAGATTCTTGAGTGATGTCCCAGGCGATTGCATCATATACCACAAAAAAGTTTGAAAAAACACTTCTTTGGGAATGTTCTCATTCACAATACATCCTATGCCAAAATGTTTCAGTTTTTCTTGTTTTGATAGTAGCTCTGGAAAGAGGTTGGATGTTGCTGAAATGACATGGAAGGTGGGTACATATGATCGTAGCTTAGCACTTGTGCTGGCGTAGCTTTTTAGTGCATTAAAGACAGAAAGGCACTGAAACCAACATGGATCTTTCCATGATCCTTTTTTGAAGTAAACTGAAGAAGCTTTCTTGCTTTCAATATGTAAGCAGTCAAATTGGTATAGTTGACTCACGGGTGATATAAAGCACTAATATTGTTCATTTTTCTCATTCAGACTTAATTCCCAGTTTTAATCACTCTGAGTTGAAAACATAATGCATTACACTGGTGACAGTGACTGGAAAAAAAAAAAAAACAAGAAGAAAATGAAAAAGCAGATGAAACTTAAAGAGTTCACAGAAAACCTACTGAATAACATTACTTTTAAAATTGAATTTTGCTTCATTTTGGGAGAAATTAAGAAGTACTGTCTAGTTGTAAACAACTGCTATTCCAAAATAACAAAGATGTCCTGAAAGTTGGTATGTGTTTGTACCAGAGGGTCATATTTACAGAGATCTGCCATTTCAACATTCTTCTGGCCTTGTTGTGAAATTCCTACTGCACTTGACACGTAAGTGTCAAATTTGCTTTGTTCACTTCAGCAACAACATATGTCCTTCTTTCCAGTAACCATCCAGACCACCACCACAAGCCTCAGTAAATAGGAAACATTCCATTCAGGGGATCAGGCTTTGTTGATCATGGCAAATCACAATCTGTTCCTTCAGAGGCTGGTACAGAATCTTTCAAAATTAGACATATTGATGATTTCCATGGGGAGCAGGTGGTGTCCTTGCAGTGAATGTGCTTTCTGGCTAAATCCACACTGGGCTACTAAATCGTTCTTTTTCCTTTAGCATGCCGTCAGAATATGGGAAAACAACAGATGATTACATTTTGCCAGCAAACTAGAAAATAAGGATCAAAAAACCTGAAACTTTCAGGTTTCATAAATATGTTTCATTAATAAAAGTATTGACTTAGAGCACTGACAAAGGGAGTTTAGAAGCAAAAAGAGTTCATCAATAATGCAATGGAAACCACACAAAAAATAAAGTCATAGACAACATCAAAGATCTTAAAGGAACTTTATTAACTGTATCTGTAGAAATTTTACAATTTTACTATTATACGTAGTAAAACAACAACCTGAGTATCTCTTTACACGGACTGTCAATGTAATTAGCTTGTCTAATATTAACAGTAATTAAATGGTTAACAAATTTTAAAGGTGATTCAGTTCTCTAAAATTGTTCTCTTTTGGATTGGGATTCTGACAAAACAAATAATTAATTGTATTCCCAAATTTATAAGTTGTCAATGTTTGAATAACAACAACAGTCAGGAGGAGTAAGGATAGTCTCCACTAGTGTCCTTTGAGTATTTTAATCACAGAATTACACTGTGCTTCCTCATCTATCAATCCTCAAAATTTCCACTGGAAGCAAGATATTTTCACAACTGTTAAAGTAGGACTGTATTTCTCCTTTATTATCAAAGCAGCGATAGCAATTCTGTATTGCTGAAGTGGGTCAGTTCAACAGATTATATAGCCTGAGCCACCTACTGACTCCCAAAGTGTGTAGAAGGTACAGTGTAGAAGGCACCCAAAGAATGAAGGTACACAGCTAATTGAGTTCGTATGTAGTCAATGGTTATGCACACTGTATATTTTTCATGATTGAATACATACCTGAAAGTAAGACCAAAAACCAACCATTTTCTGGTACTCTTGAGCTATGAATATATAGTGTTGTTCCAACAGCAGGACTATGTATCAAAATTTCAGTTTATCTCCCGTCTATTAGTGTAAGCCACATATATCATTAACTTACCTTCTTCTACTCAAAGGAGTTAAAAAATATCAATCTTGACTGACAAAACAATGTAATTTTGTTCTATAAACTTTTCTGTATATTTTACTGTTTTTTTTCTATTTCATTTTTTTAAAATCACTATTCAGTACTGTTGATAAATTAGTGATATTTTATGGTTTGGTGTTCACAAAGGATATATTGAGAAAAGTCATTTTTCTACTTTGCATATTTCTTCTGCATTAACAATCAAACTTTTACTGCTGGTTGGGTTTATCTCAAGCTATTTTTAAAATATTTTTCCTCCTACTTATAAAAAAATGATGCTATTGTTGGCCAGAACATTTGCTGGTAAGATACATGCTCACATCATCATAAAACATATGACTGGTAGATTATGTGCTAGTGAAAGAAGATATGGTGTTTAAGTATAAAATTTAACTGTTGAGTGTTGCAAGAAATAATCGGATCATAATTGTATTTAAAATTCAAGGACTTTGAGGTCACTAATTAAGCTTTTACAGCCACATGGACATGAGTATCACGGTTCCCATTTTAATATTATGTTTAACCCCATGCTTTGTCATTGTGAAATCGCAGAGAAAAATGATGATTGGGAAATGCTTGTTTATAAAATGCTAACTGCATTTCTGTAGCTAATCAGCATCATTTCAGTAACAAGGTGTACTTCTAAACTGGAACACAAGCTCATTCACTGTCAACTCCAACGAACAAAAACCAGTGAAAGCAGAATACCAGCCAACAAAGGGTAAAGAAAATGAAGCCAAAACGGATGTTTTTTTCTTTTCTAAGATGCATAAGAAAACTTGACAGAAAAAAAAAAGAAAAAAGAAAAAAGAAAAAGAAGTTTTACAAAGTTACATTGAAAATACTTTAAATCTTCCTTTAAAAGCCAAGTTAAGGTAGCTGTAAACAGTTAACAAGGCAGTTTGTCCTCTGGAAGACGGAAGGCTGCAAAAGAGGTCGGCACACCCACTGACAACAGATGGGCCCTCTTTTAGCCTTTGGGATTATTATCTTCTTCTTGTAAAGCATTTTGAAGCTCTGACCCCTGGTAGCTCAAAGACAGACATGCGATCGGTTGCAGAAGACAGTCGTACTGTGTCCAGCACCAGCAGAGGCAGCAGAGCCGGTAGGGTGCCAGGCCATGCCCACCACCCTTGCACCACCCTACTGGGCTGATCTCTGCTGTGCCAGGCCAACTCGTCTATCCTTACACAGCCACAACTAGATCAGGAATTCTGGTTTTGCACACTAACAGATACAGCTTAAGCATTAACAACTACATTCACAAGTACTGTGTTTTTAATACTCCCCAGGAACCCTATATACAAACACAGACACACTTCATAGTTATGCTGTTGGCCATTTTCAGAAATACTGTACATGACAAGAAGCACAAAGTTTGCTATGCTGACAAGCACAATTTGTCATTTGTTAAAGTCTGTTCATGTAAAGTTGCCAGAAGCTTAACAAAACGTTATGTATTCATTTGAACTCTATGTTCCTCCAGCCTTTGTTGGACAAAAAACATGGCCAATACTACGTGTTCCAACTGCAGGAATTTTTATTCTCAAAATATGTGTGAAGACAACTAAAGGGTTAGCTATACACAGCACAGAGAATTAACAAAGAAGATCACAGGTTCTCTGTGCTTAATAAAGCAGGATAGCACTGATAATTTATGGGTGCTTTGTTGTGCATTTTTTATACAGCACGTTGAAAGGTAAGGCTGGCTGAAATCATAAGCCACTTTTCACACATTCTCCCCTTCTTGGCAAAGTCAAAGTAATTTCCAACAGGAGTAGGCATTTCTGCACATCCTGGTTCCCTTCATATCTTCCATTTGCTCGGCCTTAGGCAGCAGCAGCCTTTCAGCACATCCGTAATATTAACCCATAACATTAGCTGTTAGTTTGTAAGACTATCAGTACGAAAAAGAACTACTTAAACATCTGCTCAAGTCCCATTTATTAAAAAAGAAAAAGAAGACTTGGAAGCATATATAGGTGCTTTCTGAAGTAAAGGCCATAGATCAAGAGCTGTAGCCTCAAAGAACTGGAGAGTTTTCTTTCTTGCACTGTAGGAATGAGAAGGAAAAGGATTTCAAGGCACTATAAAACAAACAAGTTAATCTAAACTGGCTTCAGCTTTCCTTCGCCAATTTTCTCCCACCCCCTGGTTTTAAAGTTTGTCACCAAAGTCGCACAGAAGAGATAGGAGATGTCAGAAGGATTTGGTTTTTCTGGCAATCAATGCAATGTGTGTGACAAATTGTGCCACTGAACCATACAGGCATCTGCAGAAGCGTATTTAAGAGATTGTAAAATGTCCAGTAGTTATTTAGGGCTTTTTTTTTTTTTTCATTTTTATATTATGTATTTTGCTTGTATGCATTAACACCTGTATAACATTTTTATTGCCTCTACACTTCATTGCACTGGTACATCATTATCTTTAATACATTGACTTCTTGGAGAGTTCTGGGAGTTTGTGGTCAGTACAGTCACTCCTCCCTGCCTAAAGTACACACTTCAGCTGCTATAAATCCTGGAGTTGGCAAAGTGGCTAGCAAAAAAACTCCTCTGTAGTGAGAAAGATGACAAATGGAAGGAGAGAGATTAACAACAGGGAGATGCATCTTCTAAATATGCCCTAAAAGAGCTGTGATACCTCCAGGTGATTTTTGTACTTCTCGAGCTAATGGATAACCAACTGACTGGAAAGAACTGGGCGTAATGAGCGGAACAAACTACCGCAGCTCCATTTCCAGATCTCCTCCAGCCTTTTGCCTGCTGGCAGTAGGAGTGCTCTTGTCAGCCCATGCAGACCTGAAAGCTGTGCTATGTAAGTACATTAGACTCCCTCTGCACCCGTCCTTCTGCTCCTCATGGGAGCTGCAGATCTGCAAGGAGATGTTCTAAAGCCAGGACACAGATTCTCCATTTCTGGTGCCTTGTTTACCATGCCCACTGCAGGAGCACTACACCAGTCACCTTCACACAATCCTCTAGTGTGGGTTCCACATTATGAATTGTTTCAAGGGCAAGTAACCTTAAGTATTGCTGTCACATCCATATTCAGTATTCACAGTGTGATACGATGGCGGCTGCCCACTGTGAGTTTAACTGCCCTTGTTCAAAAATTAGTCAACTTAGTATCATATTTTCCTCTCATCATTAAGCCTTACTATGACCTTACACACTGAGGATATTGTGGGCAGGTGGGATGCAGTGTCCATGCCTGAAAGTCCCATAGGAAGCAGAGAGACACAAAAGACCACTGGTACCGCGGAGTCAATGTGTCCAGTCCCTCCCATGGATTCCATAGGAGTGGGAATTCAGAGACTCAGGCTCACTCTTCAAGACTTTAAAGACGACTCGGTGATAGCCCATCTGTATGGGTAATTCTTGCTGTCTTAGTTCTGCTGGTTCATCTAAATGCAAACAAGAACAGCAGCAAAAAGACAAGGTAAATTCCCTGCAGCTGAGCCATGACAGGAAGGAACAAGAATAAGTCCTCTTGGACAATATCTTAAAGTTGATCCTTTGCAGCCTGATTCAGACTACTCTAATCTGAGAGCTTTTGCTCTAAAGACACCTGGTAGCAATACAAGAAGACAGATTCAGCAATACAGAGTTGCAAAAACAGAAAGAAAATGAGTTCTCTAGAGCCTAAGAAAAAATCCTACTTTCATACTGCGTATCAGTGGAGCTCCTAAGATAGGAAAAGACTTTAATGAACTTTGAACGTCTGACTCCTTCCAACATTATGGAAACAAAGTTGTCATTCATCCTACAGTCCCTATGGCAGCCAAATATATCCAGCACTGGAAAAAATCTGTAGAAAGATACAAAATGAAAGCAATTAAATTTCCAGGTCTCACAGTTATCAGAATATTTTCTCGAATATTTCCTTCTGATAAGCCAAAGAGATTCCATTCAAACAGGAACTGTTTCTAAAAAGGCGGAGAAGCCAGCACTACTAATTCAAACCAAAGCAGGGGCAAATTTAGCATCAAAAGTTTTCAGTGAACTATATATAACACTTTCTATATAGTGAAGTATATCCCAAGTAATGGTTTGTACTTAGTGAGCACTGCGTCATTCAGCTCCATGCAAACCCTTAGTACGTGTTCAACACTGTGTGTCAAGGCCAGGTGAGTATCACCACTGTAACCATCTCACTGGAGCACCAGGCTGTGTGATGCCTGCCTCCGCACATCTCGAGGCACTGATCTGTGCTTTGTCACAGTTCTTAGCAACTCCTGGTTCACAATCATTAGTAAAACATTTACTGACTCAGATATTTCTGAATATTTTTGTAATGCGATATTTAAAGAATGAAACACCTACAAACCAGGGCCCCAGAAGGAGTCCCAAGTGGCCGGAAGATTTACAATAAATGCACATTCTTCTAAGCAAGAGAAATCCAGTTTCTTGCCCCTGGGCCAGAGACTCCTATGTGTGTGTGTGTCTGAAAGCCAGAAGACTCACGCCATGATCTTTGAAGAACTGAGGATAAATTGCTGTTGATGTGATCCTCTGGAGGGAACCTCACCAGTTTCATCACTGGGCTGAGGAACAAGACTCGGCTGTGCTGGCTACGCACTAGAGACTTGGGGCCATTTGTCACTGTCACCTTCAGCCATGCCTGCTGATTCATTGTCTTCCTCAGCCAGGAATCCCAGTTGCCTAACAGCCTCTCACACCAGCACGGCTTTGCGCTGCCGTATCAGTCATGCAGGGCTGCTGCAAGGCCCACACTTCAGCTGCTCACAAGCCACACCGAGTCACAGGCTAACCCATTTCTACCAGATTATTCCTGTAACAATGCTAACATGTAAATGCTTTCTTGGAGTGCGATTCCTTCTGGAAATGAACTTTAAAAACACCAGCAAGTGGAGTGCAGAGAGCACCACAAGAACCCCATATTAGACGCATACTGCATTATATACTACCCATCACCTCTTGGCTCTTCTGGCATACAGTTTAAACCTGTAAAGACAGTACCAAAATATTTTAAAACAGACAAAAAAGTTCATATTTTTACAACAGTACTTTTTTTTTTTTTTTTCTGATGGCTTTAATGTGGTGCATTTCAAATAAGCCCTGGCCAGAATACTATTTGATAATGAGAAAAGAAAATACATCGAAACTTCTGGTGTTCTGTATTCTTTCTCAGTGCTACAGTTCTCTCCTGTAGCTCCGCTTCCTAATTCCTTGTATCTCTTTCCTCATATACTTTTTGGAGTACAGTAGCAGAAAGAAGTTTTAGAAATATAAATAAATGGCAAATAGAAGCTGCTAAAATGTTTTTTTTTTTCTAAAGATGATCTGTGAAACTAAGTACAACAAGATAATATAAAAACTAAGAGATTATGGAATACAAATTATGACATTAAGTATGAAATATAGTCATGGCATTGAGTAAGTAGGAAATAGTATAAAAGATTAAATAAACTATTGTGTTACAGAACATGAATCATGCTCCAACTCATGACAAGAAACAGCAAATGTGCTCAACAGGCTGCTAATAAGCTGGGCAGAACAGGCGGGAGGATTTAAGTGTACTTTACAAGTGTCGGTACCTTAAAAAGCTGGGCTGGTTCCTGTTGCTGCTGTCACTGATTAGGCAGATGAGGGATGGTGGGAGTAGGTCCTGCTCAAAGACAGATCTCATCGCTCTCCTGAAAGGAGGTTGTGGTGAGGTGGGGGTCAGCCTCTTCTCCCACACAACAGTGATAGGATGAGAGAGAATGGCCTTATGTTGCACCAGGGGAAGTTCAAGTTGGTTATTAGGAAAAACGCCTTCTCGGAAAGAGTAGCAAGGCAGTGGCACAGGCTGCCCAGGGAAGTGGTGGAGCCATCATCTCTGGAGTTGTTCAAGTTAGCTGTGTGGATGTGGCACTGAGGGACATGGTCAGTGGGCATGGTGGGGATAGGCTGACAGTCGGACTGGATGATCTTAGAGGTCTTTTTCAAACCTTAATGTTTCTGTGATTCTGTGATTTTATGAAAGGCAGGTACACCCTTCCAGAAGCTGGATCCCTGGCTCCAGTCTTCACCTGAGTGAAGACTTCTCAACCCCTACACTCCATCCACTTCAGCACTAGCAACACTAACAGGAACCAACCTGTTTCCTGTTCCTTCTATTATTATTATTCCTGTCTTATGTGAATATTCATATCTTACATAACCGAATTATAGAATAAGTTCCAGCCATCTACATCTGTTTTCTTCTCACCAGAGGTTTGGAGACATCATTTGAAAAAAATAATTCTGTGGAAATAACACTAAAATATCATAAGAATTTGGATTTTATTAACACCAAACAACTGAACAAATAACAGAAGAACAACTCATTATTCTAATCAATAGGGTTCATTTACTGTTTCTCTGAAGTGTAACAGCTAAAGAAAGCTAAACAAGAATGAGTAGGGATAACATGCTGTGCAGTAAAGTATTAACTACTTCAGCCTTTTCCAGTCACTCAGAATTTTAAACTGTGCTTTTGCTTCATTACACTGCTAATTTTCTCATCAAGGGCTGGTCACCATCCCACAGTATACTTGCAGAATTCTACAAAATCAAAATAAGACAAGACTATGCTATATTTAATCTCTACTTCTGTACTAAAAATACATTCACCATTATAAACAGATTTCAAAACACACGAAGGGTACCCCACTGATGTACAGTATCAAATATACTTAAATAAGTCAAGAAAATAAGTACATAGCATGACATCTGGCTTTACAAGATTTTTTTTCTGTATACTTCTGTGTCCTAACTGATTTTTTACCAGTCTAATGAAAAACAGATTGATTGTTGCCAGTGACCATCATCTGACATATGGAAAAATGAAGTTTTTGTTATTAGCATCAGCATTTTTGTTAGCACAGCATTTTGTGTGTCAGTTGATAACAAAAAGCCGGGAAAACAGTTTGGTGTGGCATGTAACACAGGACAATGGCTACCATTATTTCAAGGATTGCTCAGAGAGCAGTGGCACACAACCTAAGACCACAGCTTTCCCAGCTTAGAACCGAAGCTAGGTTAAGCTTATCTGTGAGTGTCCTGAGGGAGGTGTCCATCACACCCAGTGTTAGCACTCCAGATGTTGGGCACTTGTCCAGGCTCCTTTACAGCAGGAGAAAGGGAGCAGCATCTCCAGTGGGTGACTCATCTCCCACAGCAGATATTTGTTTTCCAGTGGGATGAATTACCATTTTCATGTGTTTCTCTCTCAGTATGATCGTGACTACAGTGGAGGCTGAAGTGGGCAGCAGTGGAGTAGCAGTGGCCATGCAGGTTCTAGGACTCAAAGACAACAAAGTCTGAAGCTGGAGGGAATGCCTTTTATTAGATCATTTGTCAAAAGACAAAAAGGGAGGCGAGGTGGATCTCCTTGAGTGTACTTGGCAGCAAAAGAGAAAGGAATAACATCACGCTAGCAGGTGCTATAGATCATACCCATACACATACACACACACCAGTTTCAAGGCAAACAACTTTGAGGGCTGCTCTGAAATTATGGCCTCCTATTTTACTATATTGGCCCACAACATCAGAGGCAGATGTTGGTATGGAGGTAGAGGTTGGACCTTACCACCAATATTCCATTACGCTTTGTTGCCATGTGACAGATGACAACAGAGGGGCAGTCTGACAAATTGGCTTCTGACCTGGAAGTGTGTATGAAGCAAAGATGTGTCATTGAATTCCTTCATGCAGAAAAAAAAATGGCACTCAATGACATTCATTGACTTCTGCTGAACATTTATGGAGACCAAACAGTGGATATGAACACAGTGAGGGTGTGTTTCATCAGCAGTGACAGTGACAGCGGGTCACCTGCACTAGTGCAGATTTTTATGAGTGCATTTTGCAGGCGCTTGTTCATTGCTGGTGAAAACACATAGCTAATGTTGGTGACTGTTAAAAAACAGTATTTTGTAGCTGAGAATCTGCTCTATCAAATAGTGTTATTGTGCTCTTTGTATCTGTTGTAGTGCCCATGGAAATAAATAGGAGAGATTACTTTTGGAGTAACTTGTATGTAAAGGCATGCATCTCTCAGTAGGCATAGGCGTACATGTCAAGGTTTGTTGATTTTCTATCATTTACTGATTACTTCACTCCTGTGCATATTTTACACATGTACGTAATGCACTCCAACTTCACCAAGATTTCATGAAAATTTTGTGAGACAGTTTTCCTGGATGGCCTTATTAACCTCAAGACAATACATTAACATGCATCTTGAATTATTTATTGCCTCTTCTCTTGCAGGGACAGCACAATATATGCACATGACAATGCACTGATAGGGCACACTTTTCAATGTATGCATTCTGTACATACACTGTGAAAAAAGCAGATCTGAAGACTTGGTTTTTGAAATCAAAGCAAAAAGTAAGGACAAAAAAATGATAAATCAAAACCTGTTTCTATATGAAGTCTCAAAATGTGGCTTCTGAAAAAAAAAGCTGAACAGAATTATTTCAGATATCCATGAGTGCCTTGAGGAATTAGTATTTTTACTGTAACTTAATACTTTTTGCATTGCTTACATACTAAGTGAAGGTTCGTACTAACAACGTCAGGGTCAAGAATCTGACATGGAAAATCACAGACAATAAAGATGCATGTCAGTGAGCATTGAGTCATTGTCTAGAATGGGATGACTTTCTAGAAGAAAAGATTGTAACATCAGCCAAGATCTCATCTAAACTACGGTTTGACAAAAAGTCTAGAAAAACATCCTATTGAAAGTAGAAAGCATTCACTGCTCAAATTCATTGTCTTGCCCACTTAGACGTCTTATGCTTGCTCTGCAAAAATTATTCAATCACAAGTTAATATATATAAAATCCTTCTAAAAACTAGGCTAGGCAATGATGATGAAAATTGTTCTGTTATGTCCTTCACTTTCCTAGACCTAAATTGGGTAAAAATATTTGCTAATGCTGAAATAAAAATTATATACACAACTTAAGGTGACTAGAGACACAATTTTCTTGCAGCTAAGTTTTATCAGTAAGTTTACTAGCTGTGCCTCTGTTTCTAAGTGCCAGCTTGAGGCAGGGAAAAATACATGGAGGAAAAAACAAGGAAAACAAATACTGCTTCACTACTTTTTCATTTTGTTTATAAAAGCACACTTTTTTTCATTAAATGTTTCCAGAATATTCTTTGTTGGATTCATCTGATGTTTGAGAAGAATGCAGTTACCTTGCTCTCCAGACTGTCTGCTTGGATGCTGCCAAATGAAAGGGCCATTTTTCAAAACATGTCAATTGATTTTACAAGGAAAAACATCTGTGACACATCATAGTTTAGCAAATGTTTTCTTACAAAAAAAAAAAGGGGGGGGGGGGGG
>JANHGO010000623.1:0-39404 GCA_024606505.1 Aquila spilogaster
TGCCAAACCAGTTCTTAAAAGACCTCCAGATATGGATATGCCACAAGGTCCCCAGACAACTCATTCCAGTGAGTCACAAATCATTACTGTTAGAAATGATGTCTAACCTGCTGCATTTAAGCCTACTACCTCCTGTCCCATTCATCACTGGATTGCTCCATTCCTTTCTGCAAGTTTTTTCTGTGTATGAAGGCTGCTCAGGTGTCCCTCCACAAGCACTGAGCCACCTGCAGGACCCTAGCCCAGATCAAGCACACTAACCTCATATGAGCAGGGAATACGGTCAACTTTTTCTCCATTTGTCCCCAGTCTTCCTCCCCTGTCCATGTTTGCTGGTGTTCCCATGGTGCCACCTCAGCTGGCTCTCCAGCACATTCACCTGGTGGGGATGAAAAAGCAGCAGATCTAAGTGGAACCCACGCTATCGGACAGAATCATAAAATCAACTGGGTTGGAAAAGACTTGCAAGGTCATCAAGTCCAACTATCAACCTGACCTACCGAGTCCTACCACTAAACCACGTCTTCTAGTGCCAATGCTCTTTCACATGTCCCAAACGCAAGAAAAAAGCGCTAGCTCAAGTCCCTCTCAGTCTCAAACTTGTGTTTTCCCTGCAGTTGTCAAGGTCTGAGCTCAAAGAACTCAGCTTTATCTCTTCTCCCAACTCTTTACCCGCTGCTAGTTTCCTCTGATCCTAGGTTACTCTGGTCCAATAGCTGCTCCTGGATCTGGAGGGCACAGAAACTGCTCATAGCAAACAGCTCAGTCCTGCTCTTGGCCTGACTCCATAGAAGATGAATACTGGGGCACACAGTTGTACCTGTTTCCGTAGGGAAGTGACTGTCTTCTCCAGTTCAGCCACAAGGGACTCAAGGTTCTCTCTGGAAGAAGAGCTTGGAGAAGGCGCCTCATTTCTGGGGTGAGGGATGAAAAGGAAAAGGGATTACCGAAATGTAGACTTCCTGGATTACAGAATGATTCTGCCTTCTCCAACACATCAGCCTCCAAATAACAAAGATGGGCGCTGAAGGGCCCAACTACTGGTTTTGCCTACCAAGAGACATCAGTCAAACACTCAGCGGTACCCCTGATCTGCTCAGATATTTAAAAAGCTGAGTCCTGTTCTCTGCTGAAGTGCTGCAGGACTTTGATCAAGCTCAGCGTTTATTTACTGCCGATGCCTGTACAAAATGCCAGTCTTAAAGACAAGAATGGACTGAGTAATTAAAAACCTCTCTTACACTTCAGAACAGGGGTTAAAAGTGTTAATACCGACCTGGGGGAGGCAGGCTTGTGCTGGGCAGGGTTCTCCTCCGGGTAGCTGAATCCAGGAGACCTCTTGCTTCGGAACCGCTGAGAAAGAGCTCTGAATTGCCCACGTGTCTGGCAGTCTAGGGAAGGAATCAAAGAAGCATCAAGTCGTTAAGGTTAGAAAAGACCTCTAAGATCCCCAGGTCCAACCCCAACCCATTCCACCATGCCCATTAACCATGTCTCTTAGTGTCACATCTCCACAGCTCTTGAACACCTCCAGGTACAGTGACCCCACCACCACCCTGGGCAGCCTGTGCCAACTCTCAGCCATGGAAGGGAAAGCCTATGTTAGCACTCATGTTTAAAATGAAGTGTGAACAGGGCAGCACTGCTCTCCTTCACCACTCAGCCTTGACACATCTCTTACAGCAGAGTGAAGGAGACAGCAAAGGTGTACAACAGGGCACGCATTGTGCGTGGATTCTTACGTCTCAGTTGGCTGTTGGCAGCCAGAATATCGCACAAAGAGACTATGGTAGGATCCCCAGTTTAATGGAGAAGCTTTATAGGCTCTCAAACACGTAACTTCAGTTATGGGATCACCATGCCCACATCCTGTTCAGCCTCACTCCCTAAGCACGAGCTGCCAGAGAGAGAAGCCCTGAACGGCCCTGATGGACCTCTGGCCAGATTTGATGCAGATATTCTCCCCTTTGCCTGGCACATGGCTCTCATGCTGCACATGAAACCAGCTCCTGACCCTTCATACAAAGAGATGGCATGTGACAGTGCCACCCCACAGCACTGGCACAGCCTCCTCCCTACCCTCGCAGCAGTCCTGCCAGAAGCGGAGGTCCACCGCAGGGATCTCCTCGCAGCCCACCATGCCCTGTGGGTACGATGCCACACGGAAGACATCCCTCTGGAGCTGCTGGATGTGGTCGCTGTTGTCACAGATGACTCGAGCGAGGGACGTCTGTCTGATCTGAGTCAGCTGCGCTGGCATGAAGACTCCTGGGTTCTCATACCAAAATCTGCAGGGGGTTGTAATCACAGCATGAGTAAGGAGAGGAAGATGGCAGAAGAGTTCTTCTACATCTGCATGGCAGCACCCAGACCCCCCCAAAGGAGCTTTTAATCTGCTATCAGACAGCTGTGAACACAAAGTTCTGTTTTGAGAACCCAGGAATCCCCGTGAGCTGCAGAGTGCAACCATTCGTACATCCAGCCCCGTGCAGGGGAATCCCAAGGCACTTGCACAAGAACAAACGGGGAATCACAAGGAAGCTCCTGCAGATATTTTCTAGAGTTCTGAGGAGACACTGGACACATTCTCAGTGGAAAGGGAATTGTTAAATCATGAAAGCATGCACTGAAAGTAACTGTGACAAGCCCTGCAAATACACTGGGCAGAGGAGACCCTTCCTGCTATCAGAAGACAAAGAACAATCAAAAATGACAAGTTCTGTTCTGTTCAACACTCATAGGGAGCAAATTTCCCCAAGCAGAATACTGAGTTGATTTTGATGATAATACCTATCTCCATCCCTCAGCTTTCTGAACTGTGTTGTTAACAGGCACATCAGCGTTGGTCCAACTCTGGTACCGGGGACAAGATCCTCCACCATCAGGGCTGGAAACAGGTCAATATTTTTGGTAGTTCCGTATAAGCTGAAGGATAAATGATATATATTTCAAAAAAAAAAATCATTTAAAAACTATCAAAGAGTAAAGTCAAAAATTTGAGCCCATTGTAGGGATTTGAATGATAGGAAGTAATCCAGAACATATTTATAATCTGGTGTTATCTAAAAGGCAATGGGATAAATGCCTGTCTTGGAAAGAGTAAGCTAATAGCAGCCAGTACATACACTGCAGTTTAGTCTCACTAGAAAACAGCTCCAAGGCTCAGTCTGCTCCCAAGCTACACCACAGCAGTGCCTGATGACATTTTGCTTACTAACAGCCTGATCACTTGGAGAGACCTTATTTCTCTTACTCCATTCTCAAACCACGGCTATTAACTTATCCCAATATCTGTGGGCAGCAGTATCTGGTTATTTGATGGGAAGGTTATTTGATTGATGCTCTGGGAGGAGCAAAAGCTTTTCACTAGCATTTTTCACTCCAGAGATTTTGATCCTTCTAAGTCCAGGCTACAGTACCTCCTGAGCTTCTCCCTGATCTCCAAGTTCTTTATCTCATTTCTGAGGTCCTCAAACTCCTGTGCAGATGAGAGGTTGCAGAAGACCCTGAAGTCATTGTAAGGTGGGATGCCATGGTCTCGCCCTCTCTGGATATTGATAGCAGCCAAGTCCAGGGAAACAGAGTGTGCCATGGAGAAGAGCTTCTCTGTCAGCTCCATGTTGAGGAGCTCCGAGGGGACCCGCATCTTCCCAGGAACTCCAAAGAGCCCGCGGAGGAGTGGATCAATCCCACCCTCCTGCATGATCCTGAAAGGGGAGAAGAAGGCCTTGTGCAGGGGGACGTGGCCCTGGCGGATGGGCTGGAAGGTTTCGTTCAGCCGGTACAGGATGGGGTTGATCAACGTGTGCCCAAAGCGGAAAGCAGCAGTGGCAAAGGCGTTGAGAATCCCTGCGTTGACGTTGGGGTCATAGCCTTTGTACTCACCCAGCATCTTCATGCCTGCTTCCCCAAGGATCTTGGGGAGCCAGTGGGCATAGGTGATGTGCTGCATCTGGGCTCCCACGATCTTCCGCGCCTCGTGGTACAGGAGGTCCCCATCCCAGTGGGGATTGAGGGCCGACAGCTCAGCAGCAACACGGTTGTGCTCCCTGAACCACAGCGTGTGCATGGCCGTGAGCCCTAGCTGCTCGTTGGCACGGTGGTCTCCGGCCAGGAAGCATGGCACAGGACTCTCATTCTCATCCCTCATACACTCAGTGGGAGGTCCTACAGCGAAGGGCAGGAGATGCTTCCCTGAGCTGGGCACCATCCTCCCTCGCTTCAGCAACCCGTTCTGGTTGCTCAAATCCCGCAGCTCCCGCGATTCCTGCTCGGTGCTGCCATACACATTGGAGGCGTCGATGTAAGAGGTCAAGTGGTTGATCTGCTCCCTGGCGTAGACGGAGTTCATCAGCAGGGAGGTCATCCCGCTGCCGCACACGGGGCTGGAGCGCACGAAGAACATGCAGCGCCCATTCCTGACGCGTGGGTCGTTGGCGGGGATCAGGACAGAGAAGCAGGGCGGGTCATTGCTGCACACCTGGCTGCAGGGTGCCCCGTCTGAGAAGCGGGACATGCTGATGGCTGCCACCGTCTGGTCCATGTCGTGGTCCAGAAACTGGCCCCACTGCATGAGCATGTGTGTGAACTGCTCGTCTGGGGTGATGGTCTCTGTCCCGATCATGGCGGTGGAAACAAGCCGGGGTAAGGGAAGGGGCAGGTCCCTGGCATCTTCCGCTAAGGAAAACCCCCGGGGAAGGTTAAATCCATTCTGGTAAGCAGGTTTGAGGAGCCTCTGGAAGGCGGTGAGAGAAGCACCCCACATCGGGTGCTGCAGGTTGTTGCAGGAGCCATCGTGGGTCCTATACTTCTTGTGGAAGCAGATATCGGAGCAGTTGGGCGTGCGGCGGTGAGCAGAACAGCCAGACAGGTTGGCAATCATGTTCAGGTAGTGAGGAGACACCAAATCGTTGTAACGATAACCTGCCAAGGGAACCAACAGCACAGTGTCAGAGCCGGTCGCTGTGTCATCTGGTTCCCGTGTCATGGTGCTGCTGGAAGCCTGCTCCTGGGATTCCCAGGATGGGCATGGGAAGACCATATCTCCAAGCTATGTGTAATGTACAGAACGTATTGAAGCATAAGATGATATCAGACCCATAGAAAAGAAAGGGAAAAGCATTTGGTGTGAACCGTGTGGAGATGGAAATCAGAACTGCTGAGATTGGCAGACCAAACAGCAAGGTGGCTTGGTTCCCGTTCTGCAGTCAGCGCTGGGGTTATTTCACATCTCTCTGGGTTACTGCTGTAACCTTGAGCACCACTGATCACCCAAACTCTACGTGACAAGCAGCAGGGAAGCTGTCAGTGACTTCACGATGTGCTGAATAATGCTGCGGTGTACGCAGGAACAGGGAGAGGCTGGCAGGGCAACGAGCCCAGACCTGACCTGCAGCTTGCAGGGAGATTCCCTGCAGCCTGGAGTGGATCCAGGCAGGCGTAAAGTATTTATGGGCACAAACGCATATGCTTGCTACACGATGACTAACACGTATAGGTGGCAACGTGCAGTGGATGGAAATGTCCAAACACAGGAAGACCACTGCAGGGCACATGGATCTCTGCAGGGATCTGCGGGGAGGTTCGGGCTGGATATCAGGCAGTGGTTCTGCACCAGAGGGTGGTGGGCATGAAACAGGCTCTCCAGGGCAGTGGTCACAGCTTTGAGCTGCCTGAGTTCAAGGAGTGTTTGGAAGTTCAAGGAGTGTTTGGACACTGCTCTCAGGCATACGGTTGATTTTTGGGTGGTCTTGTGCGGAGCCAGGGGTTGGACTCAATGATCCTTAGGGTGTTCTTGGGGTGTTCTACAATTCTGTGATCTCTGGCCAGCAGCATCGTGGTGTTCCACTGCTGTGGTGCTTGCTATCTTGTCCTAAAAAGAGGAATCTGTGTGGCTGGAACGTGTGGGAGTTTGTAGCTAAGAGGTCAAAGTGCTAAAAGACCACACAGGGGAAAAATCAGGAGTGAGAACCCCTTTCTCTGTTACAGAACCCAAACACACGAGAGTTTTCAGTATTTTGCTCGTTACCACTTGGAAGGCAGGAAATCAGGTTGGATATTAGGAAAAATTTCATATCTGAAAGAGTGGTCAGGCATTGGCACAGGCTGTGCAGAGGGGCGGAGGAGTCACCATCCCTGGAGGCATTCCAGAGCCGTGGAGATGTGACACTGAGGGATGTGGTCAGTGAGCACGGTGGGGTGGGCTGGGATTGGATGTGGGGATCTCAGAGGTCTTTTCCAACCTTCATGGTTCTATTATTCTATGAAATGTCTCTCTTGAAGGACCAGAACTCAGACCCACAGAGGCACTCTGATGCCCAACCCCTCACTGGAGCTGAGGGAGTTAGATGGGTGAAAGTTTATAAGGATTAGTGTCTTCCTAGACAATCAGGAAATGTTTAGCAAAACTGAACCACTCTCCTGAGCACTGAGCTGCTTCAGCAACCACACGACCCCAAGGCTGTAATGAAACCCATTAGATCTTAGATAGAATTGCAACCCAGACAACACATTTCTTACCATACCTATAATGGATGGAGACACGTTGGCACAATGTTGCACAAGACTTTTTAAGTTTTCTGGATGCCTACACGTTGTTACTTTAATTTAATTCTACCCATGTGGTTAAGAAGGGAAATAAAATCTTCCTTACCTGTGACGTTCATATCCACGATCAAACCTTGCTGCACGTGCTCCTGAATCAGCTGCAAAGTCCTTTCAAAGATCTCACCTGCCCTGGCTGTTTCAATGGTGTAAGGATCCCGCGGGTAGCGGAAGAGGGCCAGCAGGTCATTGGGTGTCTTGGGGCGTCTGTCCCAAGGAATTAGAAGAGATGGAGGAACATTAAAATAAATATACTGTGCTTAGAGCAATGGGACCCTGAAGGAATCAGGCTCTCAGCCTGCCTTGCTGCTTGACCCCCAAAACCAGCACACATAAATGTAGCTTGCCTGCACATTACGGATGATTAAAGGTAGGATATTTTCCCCCCCAGGAAAGTAAACATATTTAATTTTCTCAATATGTTTTTTTTTTTTCCATAGCCATTTATTTTTCAGCCACCGAAATCCAGAGGTTTGGGGCTTAATACAAACTGTTTACTGTGTCAATAAAAAAGATATTTTGGAATGGAAATGGAAGGAATTTTCATTCTCTTACAAGTCATTTTTCACTGAGGAAATGCTAAGAATTGCATTAGCATTTCTCCTCTCCTACACAAAGTCAGTTGCACTTACAAAATGACTGTGCTGATTTATTTTTTTTGTGTGCACTGTCTCTGGAGCCAACTCCAGTCGACAAAATGCATGCAGCAGATGTATGTAAGGTAAGAAGTGGTTTCAATATATCAGTTTTTTTGCAGGATCCCAAGCACCTTCCCGTTATGAAATTCTAGCGCATCCTTACATCTACACGGTATGGCTTCAACCTTCAATACCTCAGACAATACCATAGCTTTCACTTGTGGATTGTCAACAATAAAATGGGAATTCAGAAAGCTTCATTCAGTGCCTCTTGTCCTCATCTCTCACATCTCAGCCCCTGACCCTTCACGCACTTACCTGCTGAACAGCTCAGTGCGTGTTGAATTGATGGCATGGTCCACGCTGCTGATGGCTTCTCGCAGGGACGTAGCTACGAACGTGTCACCGCTCCGACCGATGTTTGTGGCTTTCCAAAGCAGAAAGAGAGAATAAAACACTGTGCATTTACTTGGATATTAATTTGGCTTCCAAGCTCAAGAAAATTTGCCTCAATACAGGCATCACACCAACTCTACTGTAGATCAAACTGCATTTCCATCTGCAACTTGAACACTATTAAACTTTGTTGTTTTTTCAACAGATATTCTAAAGAAGAAATTAACTGACTGAAAAAGAGGTGATGCTTCCAGGAGACGGCTGTGCAGCACACACTCAGAATCTGTTCCTGTACAGCTTTGCAAATAAACGCCTGCTTTGGTTGGTGGTTAAACTGGAAGAAGAAAATGTACAAATCTCAGTGGGTGAACCGAAAGTAATGCTTTTACTTCCCACAAAGGACATTTCTAAAATTCATGACATTCATCTGAAGGCATCGCTCACACGTTCGTTTCCCATTTGTGGGACACTTCTAATTCAACTCACATTTAGCGTTAGCACAGCAACGCCACAATTTTAAAACAAAAATGAACGCGGTTGTTTGAATACCTTCAGAAGTAAATGATAAACTCCTAAAAAAATGCATTTTTTTGAGCCAGGGCCTTTTTCACAGCAATGCAAACCAGTCCTCATTTAAGCACTGGCATACGCAGCAGGCAGCTGGAAAATGAGGTACAAACCAAGAATAAATCACAGAAATTATCTCAGGAATAATTACAAGTAACAAAAAGATTTCAGATTACTTTCAGCCCCTTCCATACAGTCCCTGAAAATGTTATTAAATCCACCTAATAAGCTGCTCACTATTCCTGCTGGTTATTCCTACGTGCTCGAGTAAAGGTCTCTACTCAAATCGTTAACCTCATTGCTCGCCTTTGCATTTTTACCCCTGATCAGTTCTTCCTTCCCCTCTATGAAGCACAATGCCACACTTAACCTCTGCTTTGACCAGCGGAGGAGTGCTGCTCTTCTTTATTCATTCCACTTTCCCTAATGCACAGAGCGGTTGCTTGAAAAGCAGAGGCTTATGGCTCAGCCTCTGGGGACAGAAGGAATGTTTAAAGCTCCAGATTTGCAGTAACAGTGCTGTTCTCCCTCTCCCTCCCCGGTGTGCAAGGTTGGGGTCAGACATGGGAGTGTGCTGGCACATGCTAAGAAGTTTCTCCCCATCGTGCTTGTGAGCAACCTGTCTGCAAAGCTAAAGAAATAAGAGTTTTCATTCAAAGTGCAGCCATCAACACTACGTAATCCTTGCTTGCATGAAGGCAAAAAGGAGCACCAGGAGGGGGTACACTACCAGTGATGGTGAGCTGCATGGCGCTGGAGGTGAAGCCAAAGGGGTTCCGCGCTATGCACTCGTATCTGCCCTGGTCAGCCACACCAAGATCCTGGATGGAAAGGGTCCCGTCCTGGCTCACGTGGAACTTGCCGCTCTCCGTGATCTGAATCCCCTCCTGCTCAAAAAGACAGAAGCTGTGTCAGCGTGGGGAAGGCTCCCCAGCATCCCGGCCTTCAGCAAACTTGCAGATGGATGCGATGAGCCAGTGTGGCCACCAGATGTTAGCACTGCTCTTCGAGAGAAAGCAGAGAGCCATCCGAGGACAGCTGCTGCTGCCTGGAGCCACTGTGAGGACATCGTGCTCAGCTCCTGACCCTGCTCTGCCTCCAGCACTCGCTGCAGGGCATGGGCACTGCACCCATTGCTCTGCACTCCACACGGATGGGCTGGCATAGAAGTTCTGTGCTGCAGGAATAAGTCTAAATGACTTTGGAGGTAACCTGGAACTGAAGGTTTTTTTGCTGGCTTTGGGCTGCAGATTGCAGGTTTTGCTGGCTCTGAGCAGCAGCATGCTCAACCCCACCTCTCAGCCTGGCTGGTGGCTTCAGTTTTACTTTATTCTCCTCTTCCTTAACATCTTTTCTGCTGCCCTGGCTCCATCTAATGCTTCCCCCCTCCTTCTGCTCCACTGTTAGCAAGCTGCATGTCACCTCCCAGCAGATCTCCACAGGAGAAATGAGGCTCAAGCTATTTCCCCTACAATTAGTTGCATGCCTAACTGTGATCATACCCAGGGCAGGTCCCAGGGAAGGCCACAGTACGTGTAGCGCTATGGGCACAGAAGGATAAAGCCTGAAGAGCTCCACCTAATAAATTCTTCAAAATTCTTCACAGCGTGACTGTGAAGGATCGTGGCTTTGTCCCATCTAAGCTGGAGTCAACCAGCACCATCCAGTTCCAGCAGTGGGAATCCTGGAAATAAGCAAAACTACTTGGGAAAAAAATAACTAGTTTTCTCCAGGAGCAGTCAGTCAACCATCCCTAACATCCTGAAAGGTCACTGGCTTTAAGTTACTCATTAGGAAGGAAGAGCAAGAGAAAACAGGAACATGCATTGCAAAGCTTTGAGCTTGAGAAATAGTGACGTCCCTTTAAACCCTTTAAGAACCCAAATCAGCTGCAATGTTGGTCTGGCAGCTCAGTGCCCCTCACCTTGACCCAGGTGATGGTGGGCCGCGGGTCCCCCTGGGCAGCGCAGGTGATGGCCACGTCCTGGCCCGTCTCTGCCACCACATCTTGGGGGGGGTGAAGGAACACGGGAATCACTGTGCAGCACAGGGGAGAGAGTCACAATGAATGCATGAAGGAAAACAAATCCACGTGCAAAACATCTCACCATTGGGAAAAAGGCTCCTTCTGCTGTTGTCAAGAGCCTTCCCAAGCCAAAGCGTGTTCTCTGCCTCTCCACCACGTCCTCCATAATTTACAGTCGTTACTTTCTACTCTTGTGCATCTCTATTTGGGGCAATTATACAGGAATGTGCTGTGTTCTCTGTCATTGAAAATCCTCCATTAGAAGACTTTCTAGGAAAGATGCAGCAGCTGAGGTGATGACTGTGAACTGATTCAGGAGTTACGAGATGAAGCTGTCTGGCAAGCGTTAGGTCAGATCAAGTAATTCTATGGATCTTCCTGCTTTTAAAGTATTCTGTGAGTTCTTCTCTTCAAGCATTACTCATTTCACGTTCCTGGTTTCCTTCCATCCAGCCCACCCTTAGTCAAATTCTGTCAAGTTTGTGAAAGAGCAGGAACATTTGCTCGCATAGAAGGATTATTTATATGGGTATAAAAAAGAAAACAAAAACACATTCCTGTGTGACTTGTGTTTTCACAAAGGCTTGGTGTTTCAGAATACCTAAATTTGGGTTGAACCTATGACCTTGTAAGCTCAGGCTTAAGATAAATGTCTCTGGAGTCAGTTATGCCTCGCTGAGGTGTTTTTCTTTAGAATTTTTAATTACAAAAGGAAAAGAATCTCACAACTCATTCTATAGGAAAGCCCAAATTAAAAATAATAATAATAATAATAATAATAAATAAATACTATGAATTAATACAGTTTTTGTAAATTTTCCAACAAAAATCTTCTGTTTCCTTTCCTTTGCCAAAATCATTTTCTTGGTTAAAGGTCCAAACACATTAAAAGGGCCCCATTTCTCACCCAAACTGGTCAGATACCGGAGCTCATCTGATGGGTGCTAAAGTACAAGGCCACTCCTTGGACACAGAGCCCTGCCCGGTGTTTGTGGGGAGGACAGAAGCCCTTCTCCCATTCGCTGGCCACCCCAGATGATTCCGTTCCCACGGTTATACTCTTTCTTGACAGCTCAATAAATTTCCAAGGAATGAAAACCAAAGCAGCTTCTTCCAACATACAAATCTTGGCACTCTGGAAACTTCCTTCAAGTTTCCCACCAACTGACGGAGCTCTGGTGGCCACACTTCTGCTCCCTGACAAAAGCAAAACCCCATCTCGCAGGAATCAGGGCAATTCCCTGTATGTCTTATTCACCGAGGGCCATTAGTCAGCCCGAATTTCCCACCATCCCAGCTTACCCCGTGGGGTCACGGCCAGCTGCACGGGCAGGGTCCTCACGCCGATGGCACTGATGGCATGGCACTCGTACTGCCCTTGGTCATGCAGGGCCACCCTCATCACTCGCAGGGTCCCCGTGGAGAGGATGCTGTGCCTCCGGTCACTTGGCAGCGGCCCACCTGCCCCAACAAGCAGCACAATTTGTTAATTGCCTCTCAGGTTTCTCCTCCCATCATTGGTGAAATGTTGAACTCACACAGATACAATTCCCCCCCAGTGTGTCATCAGCCACCCTGAAATACAGCCTTCATCTTGCTGAGAGGGGAACAGGACAGATGCTGCTCTTCCCACACCCAGGAAGATGATGGAATTGTCTTGTCTAAGCAATGGGATGAAGATAGTATGTTTTTAATTCCCTCATAAGCCTTTACTTAGTGAAAACTGCAGACTCACTGACACCTGATGGATAGCAACCCTGTGTTCAATTAACCAAACCATGTGATGAATCAAAGACATGGAAATACTGAGCGTTGTCTCTTTTTAATTCAGCATTTTGACTTTCTTCAGTTTAGAAACCATACTGTTCCAGTATTTCCTCTACTTCAGTTCAGAACAGACATTTTACAAACCTCCTCAAAATGTTAGAACTTAGGTGACTTCTTTTCTTTAAATATTTGTTTTCTTCCAGATAAGGGCTTTATTTATTTATCTCAAATACCACAAGGAATCTGAACCCTCCCTACACTGGCAGAAGTGACTTCGAGGATGAGCTGTGCTCCACCCCATCTTGTCCTGGCCATAACACGTGGAAGTGCTACAAAGCTTGGTTAATTGCTGCACTGCCAAATGACCTTGCAAATCTGGTTACAAAACTGCCTTCTTAATCTTACTTCTTGTCACTGAGGCCTTCCCACATCTCTAACAGAGATCTGGGCACAAGAGAAAAACAGGTTAAAGGAGATAGAGAGCGTGGTAGAGAATTTCAGCTGGTCCTTCTTAACCCCGTGTCAGGGCTATTGCTGTGGAAGCTGGAATACAATAGCCACGAATCCTCCACAGCTCTAAACCATTAATTATGGTTTGTGAAGCATAAGGAAAAGTTGGAAGGTCTCTGGGCCAAGCACTATTGGCTTCTGTCCCAGAAAGTGTTAGATGGGATCAGTCTGGTGGAGCCAGCGTTAACAATCATCTGACACTTTAAAAGCTCACCACCACCTGTTGGCCCAAAGTGCTCTCTCCTAAGCTAAAAGGAACCTCAGAGCTGTGTTAGCAGTGACCAGTGTTCTCCTGCTATGTGCTCCTCAAGAGGAGCAAAACGATGGCAATGACAGAGCTGGTTCATGGTGGTGTCCAGACCCTGCCCTTCCAAAGGAGGTAGGAAGCCACAGCAGGAGGATGTTCAAGGCCTTCTGTAGGCTTCATGCTGAAGAAAAATGGAGCACTCCTTCCTTTCAATATGACGACCTAGCACACCAAAGACCTAAGAGAATATGTTCTCCCAGAATGGTTTTGGTTGGAAGGGACCTTAAAGATCACCTGCTTCCAACCCCCTGACGTGGGCAGGTTGCCCCCACCAGACCAGGTTGCCCAGGGCCACACCCAGCCTGGCCTTGAGCACCTCCAGGGATGGGGCATCCACAGCTTTTCTGGGCAGCCTTTCTCAGTGCTTAACGTTATCTTTAATGATCTACGACATAGCTCTTCTCACCCATACCCTGTGGATGGTGGCAAAGAGAGAAAACCCAAGTCAAGTGAGGCCATACCTGCTCTCGTCCAGGCAATCACAGGTGGGGGGTGACCCTCAGCAGAGCACGGGAAATCCACGCTTTGTCCCTCAGTTACTGTCTGATCAGTGGGGACGAGGAGAAACCTGGGAGAATCTGGAAGGGAAAGCAGTGACTGAGCAGCAGGCAAAAAAGTCACAGTGCAAGCTCAGATTAATCCCCAGGCCATGGGAGCACAGAAATTAACTAGTCTTGATGTACAGGGATTAAACACACACTGAGCACCTCATCCCAGAAATGGCACCAGCATGGAGCTCCCCACCTTGCACTATGATCCTCGCCGTCGCCCGGATGGATCCCTCAGTGTTGCTGGCATTGCAGTTGTACTGTCCTTGGTCTGAGAAGGTGACGTTCTGGATGAAGAGTCCTCCAGAACTGGTGATAGCAAAGCGGGGATCCTGCGGTAAAGGAGAGCCTGTGCCAAGTGTCCAGCTGACGCGAGGGTGGGGGTGCCCAGAGACCCCACACTCCAAGGTGACGCTTTCCCCAACCAGCACTTCAGTGTTCTGCGGCTGGATCACAAAAGTGGGCTTGGCTGGAAGGAAATGAGTGCTTCAGAAACCAGGAGCCCTGCTGCCTGCTTGCTAACGGACAGAAACCATTCAGACCCTTCATGCAGCCCAGCTAGTGTCCATCTAGCTCTTTCCTGACCTCCAAACCCTCCCGCAGTGCCCCCAGCCCTCTTCCTTCACACAGCCTCCCCCTGCCCTGCTGCTGACATTTCCCCACTCCTGTGTCCCCATCACTCTGTAGAATTCTTCACAGCCTCTGAACTCCCTCCCAAATCACCTCCAATCTCCATCCTCCCAATTTCCAACTCCCATGAGGGAACCACTCCCCAGATGGCATTACGCCATTAGCCTCTCTATTCCCCAGCACACCAAGAACAACTTTGCACATATAAAGTAGGGATTTAGTGATCAGCTCCACTTCCAGCCCCCACCACACTCCCAAGCCATCAAGAGGTACCCAAGGCTCAATTACATGGGGTGCCAAAATAGCGCAGAACAACTTCTTGGGTCTTGACCTCCCCAGCGATGTTCTTGGCCATGCACTGGTAGACACCTTTATCTGACTCCTTGGTATTCTGGATCATCAGGGTACCATCCTGCAGCAGGTTCAAGCGGTTATCATCTTTCATGTCAATCTCATTACTGAAAAACAGCCAGAAACAGGCAAAGTCGGAAGGGGGAAAGCCAAAGCGTTCTTCCCACAAGCTGCCAGGGGGCTTTGCATGCATTAGATTAAATTGGCATTCCTTCATGACATTTATAGCAAGGGTTATGATTTAGAGCACTGAACTCCAGCTCCAACTCTGATTTACTCCCTGGATGGGATGAGCTATTTTCTTCTCTCACTGCTGACTATATGCGACGTTTACAGCCCATCAGGAGAGCATACTGTTCCCATGCAATAGCATCGTTGCTATTGTCATGCATCTGAGCTCAGAAAGCTTGCTCCTCTTATTTACTAAATGTAAATATAATAACGAATGCATACTGTTATTGTGTGCAGCCATTCCTATTTGAATGGGCTCAAGAGCCCCAGAGGAGACAAAAACCTCTGAGCAAGTCGCCATGGGACCCCACCACAGCCTGGATTCCAGTCTGCGATGTAAGAGCTGTGAACCATCCTCCCTCTTTCTGCAGTGGCTCTAGTCCCTGGAGCCCAGCCCACAGCAGCAGGTCCCACTGCAACACCCCATTTGTCCCAGCATGAAGGAGTCTTGGATGGCTGCAAATGATTGAGAAAGGAGAGGGGACCTCACTCCCACAAGGACAAAGGCTGAATCCACTATGCAAACTAACACGCTCGCTGGGCACTTATTTAATTCCCATGATATTTCCTCACTGTAGTCATACCTCATTTGCTGGACATTTATTATCATTACCCTCCTTACAATGCTATCTTTGGGAGCCTGCCAGCATTTCCCCAACAAAATCTTCCTTCCAGGGGGACTTAACTCAGACATAAACTTTTGCTCTGTGCTGAAACTTTGCCTAGGGGGGAGTTAACTGAAGAAGCACACATTGATCATCTTTATTAATAACCAGCCCCTATTCAGGCTCCCCCACACAAGGAGCTCATAAAGCAGCTCAGGAACTTCACTGCCTCAGTGGGTAACTGCTTGAGCACAGAATATTCTATTGTGTAGCACTGCTCAGAAATGCTTTGGCATGTAGCATAGCCATATATTTTTTCAGCATTGCTGTATAGAACATTCATCTATACATTGCTTTGCAAGGTCTGTCTTTCAGTGGAGCACAGTAATTTTCCCTTTGATAGAAAAGCACACGACCAGCACACTGGGCCTTCAGTGAGAAAAAGCCCAGGTACAAGAACCATTCCAGCAGTTAATAAATGGCAAAAAGGGTGGCTGAGAGCAACACAAAATACTTTTTTTTTAATCAGAAGACAGTTGCTTTCAGCCTGCAGAACATGTTTACAGGAGAGTTATAAACTCTTGGAATGCATTACAATGCACATGAAACATTTTAAATACAGATAACTTGGATTACATGGTCATCAGAGAATGCCATTAAAAAGAAGGTAAATACAACCCATGGAATATCCGTTTCTATTTTTTTTTTAGCATTGTGTAAAACAGCCTTTGTAATCGCAGCAGTCACTGAAAAGTTCAGTGCTCGGTATGAATCTTTGCTGCCCCAGGGCTCATTGTATGGCACTTACTTGTTGTGGAGCCAAATAATCGCAGGTTTTGGGTTGCCTTCTGCCCTGCACGTGAAATAAACCGTGTTTCCCAAGAGGACATCGACATCGTGGGGCTCTGAGGTGATGCGAGGCCTCTCTGCAAAAGACCATTTTAACTGACCCAGTCGCACAAAACCAACTCCAGTGCAACCAGTCCCCAGCAGAGCACACCAGCACCCAGCCCAACGCTCCTTACCAGCATCAGCAAAACAAACAATGCCAGCGGTGCAACAGCATCGTTCTCCCAAGCCCAAGTGCCCTTGAGGATTGCTGTGGCCATTCTGATTGCCAGTGGCTGCCTCCTGCACAGCCCAGGCACAAACACTGCCTGTATGCTGCTTCATCAAGAGTTGGCCCCTGGCTCCCCGAAACAAGTAAAGAGTTGGTGGCAACCTCACATGGGTCGCTTTCCTGCCCTTGGCAGCCCACTGCTCTCAGTGACTGCTGGCTCCATTCGAACAGTGCCAGCTCTCTGCAAATCACGCCGCTTCCCTTTTGACAGAATTTCATTCATTATGTCCCTGAACGGGGCCAACCCTATTCAGATGAGGTTTTCACTAAGTGCTTCATTTTAAGATGTACTCACGCACTGAGCAAGCCAAACACATTCAAGGGATGTGTTAAAATAGGAAGGAACTTAGGCACGTGGTCTAAAGCACTTGATCGCATTTCAGCAGAATACTTACTCATGTAATAATCTCTATGCTGATCATAATCCAGTGAAAACAGTGGGATTATTCATAAGATTAAGACAGAATCTGCCACCTTGCTCAGTGAAAGGCCTGTACCCTTATTTCTCAGCCTACAAGTTGGTCACCAACCTCCAGAATGCAAACGTGGGACCAAAAGCGCCACGACACAAAATGCTGACCCAGTGCAAACCTGCACTGCTGGCTGACATCTGCTAAGAAGTGGTGGGTCAGCTTCATGCCAGCAGGCTCCATCCTGACTCAGATCTATCAGCTCTCTGCATCACTAGAGCTTTATGCTGCATTATGCATCATTTGTCTTCCCCAGCTGGCACAATACCAGCGTAATAGCCTAATGCCAGCAAAATGTTCCCACCACAGGTGCTCTAGCTAATTTGACATCCCACTGTGCGCCCATGCCTAAAGCAGGATAAATTTCCAGTAGCGGCAGGAACAGCTCACAGTGCAGCACAGTCTGTGGCAGCAGGTCCCATTCCCCATGTCCCAGCTGCCATCTTTAGATCCTTTCTGTTCCTCCCATGTGCTAGAGGTCACGGGCTCATTTGTGCCAACTCTATGCGGGGCTGTACCTGTTTCTGATACAAGCCAGGATGCCGCTGGCCTTCTTGGCCACCCAGGCACACTGCTGGCTCACGGTCAGCCCACTGCCCACCAGCATTCCCAGACGGACAAAGCATTTCCAAGCCCAGAGCCCAGCCCTGAGGCCATGGGGTTTTTGCATCCCACTCACCGCAGTTGAACTCCTGGGCGGTCAGGGTGACGATGGAGCGGCCGTGCAGCTCCTGGGGGGCCTCGCAGGTAGCTGCAGTCTGGATGCTGCCCAGCTCGGCGTATTTCTGCAGCAGCTCGGCCAGCCACAACAGGTCGCAGTCGCAGAGCAGTGCATTGGAATCCAGCCGCCTGCAAGAGCAAGGGAAAGCATGGAAGCCTCCAGCCTCCCACGTGCCCGCTCTGCCTGGCATTCAATCACATCCCAAAGCAGAATCCAAGACAGTTCATTCTCACGGCATTTAGATAGGGTGCTTAACCAAGTCAGAGTGATTTTGCTGAAAATCTTTTGTCTATCAGCCATTCCAGTTTCAAATGAAGATCATTCTATTAAACCTGATTTTTTGCTTAATTTAAGGGAAAGAAAATATGAAATACTGAAATTTCCCATAAAATGGAGATTTTAACCTTGGAGCTCTCTAAGAATGGCTGACAGCACTGCCTCTACCAGAGCTCTGTGTGCTCTCAGCTCAGCTATCAATGCACGATGTGCAGATATTTCTTTTAGCCCACAACCGTAGCACTGTGCACCTAACTGCCCTAGTGCTAAAATCCAGTCCCGCAGTTCATTCACAGGAGCACAAAGCGCAATATGCATTACAAGGTCACCTTTTTTTCTCCAACCAGACAGCCTGCAAGACGCAATGCATTCAAGTGAACACATGGGAATAACAGCACCGTGACATCCCCCTGCGTAAGCCATTACCAGAGTATGCCGAAATCAGCAAAAACACCTCCACGATCTTAGAGTACATGGGATCAATCTTTTCCTAGAGGATGCAGCATTTCTGCACCACTGTAAGAACTTATACTGCTGCAGCACATGTTGAATGGGAGCACCGGTGACCTCCCGCTGCACCCCCGCCTTTCCTCCCACTGACCTCATTACGACATGCAGGGCTATGTGCAAGGATAAAGGAGACTGCTGGGGGATTAGCTTATGTCTCCTTCCCCACAGACAGTTTTATAGTAGATGGGTCTTAGCCATATAAATACGTGGGGGAAAGGCCTAATGTTTTAATGGACGAACATCTGAGAAAGTGACATTTCACACGAGGCCACGATAGGGCATTTCATAGACACTACATCTTTTCCTCCGACATATGCAGACAAAATTTCGTGAGCTGTTCTCTGTTCAAGACATATGAAGCGTTTTACCTGCTCACAGTAATCACAGAGGGCTGTAGTGAGAAGCACATTATTTTCTTGCAGTTTAAAATCATGGTAAAATGCCAAAAATATCGTAGAACTTATTTCCATAGATGGTAGAAGACAAACAAATCTAAATACTAGGGGATATAAGCAAGCAAAATGCAACATTAAGAGACCATCAGGTTACATGGGAATCACACAGCAGGGCTTTCCCTCATGGGATGAGAACCGGGCACTGTGGCACCCCTCTGAGCACATTTTTTTCCTTTCATGTTAGGACGCTGATCTGAAGACATGACTGAGATCCCATCTGTGGCCTGGACACCCCACGTTTCTGCAGGATGTTTTATGCGATCAGAGCACGTAGGGCAGCAGAGGGTTGGGATGACTTTCCAGGAACGCTCATTCCTGGGGCATTAGTGAGCTGTAAGAAGATTAGAGCTAGACTTTAATTAGACACCAGTGTGAAGTAACTACTAACTGGTTAAATCAGCCTCTGTGTCCAACCAAAACTGTTTTATAAACTTAACAGTGGCCTTAGAAGTGCAACAACCGAGAGCTTTGCCAACCAGGCACATTCTTCCTCAGGTCCTGGCCATCTGATCAAAGATAAACAAATGCTCTTTGCAGGCAATGTTTTTCACTTACAGTCGTTTGAGGGATTCCAGTTGAGAGAATGTCCCTGGATGAATCCTGGAAATTTTGTTGTTGTGCAAGAATCTGCAGTGGAAGAACCAATGCCAAAACGTTATTCAGTATTTGCACTACGCAGATGCTAACATCCCAGGTCAAAACCCAGCTTAAGTACAAAGGCTGCTCACCAAGATGGAGCTCACTTTTTACATTTACTGTGTTTGCTTCTATTGAGCTACAGGGATTTTGTTCGTTTGTGAGTGCAGTGCAGTACACCAAAGCAGAGAGCGGGTGTGTACTGGAAGTGGTGACTCAAGGCGTGATGTAACGGATTTAAACTGGAACCTTAAAGTTAATCTGCTTCGTGCTCTGCAAAGGGAGGAGAAAGGGCACAAAATCCCTATGGACTGGACCCACCCTGTGATTTCTGTGCCTGGGTCAGTTCTGGTTTAGAAGAGACCTTCTCCCCCCTGCACAAGATGTGGAAGCTGTATGGGGCAGACACTGGAGCAAAGCTCCAGCAGAGGCAGACAACCCATGCCCCAGACTCAGTGTTACTAACCCAACTCCATGATCAGATCCAATTCAGATTCTCCAGTTAGAAAAAAAAAACACTGATTGTACTGAAACACAGCAGTGGGGACCAGGATGGAATAATTAACCCTCCTTAAAGGAGAAAATTTAGTTATTCGTCGCATCTAATACTCACAAAAGACCATTTACAAAAGGTAAGAATTCATTGTAGTAGATGGTGGAACAGAAAAGAAATACAAAAGCAGTGTGCTGGCACCCAGCTGTCTGCACACGCACGTGTACAGGCACATTCAGCCTAGTTGCCTGGCTTGGATGCTGACAAACCTTCCTCTGAAATTTAAATCCAGAATTGTTGTTGGATCCAACACAGAGGCTGAGATCAGCTGTGGCGGACTGATCCAGGTCTGACTTTTCCCGAGGGTGTTTGGATCCCTGTTTTATTTTCCCACCATGCACAGACATAAGGCATATTGGCACACAGTAAAGAAGTGTCTGCTGGTTTCACTATGGAGCAGGAATCGCTATGTGTGCCCTCTTCCTGATGGCTATACTGCCACTCCAAGCAGCACTAGGGAGCAGGAGACACAGGACTTTGACTCCGCACTGCTTTCAAGTAGGATGCACGTTTTTCTTGTTAGGCTTCCTTGGGACTTCGTCCACGCTGCCCAGCAGTGACTAATGTTGACCTTACAGTTGGAATAAAATTGACTTTCTACAGATTTACCCCGACTTCGATGGAAACATAACACAAGATGAGAAAACCCTTCACTACCTCATTAACTACTATGCAAGTGCATCAAGTCTGCATCTTTAAGGATGCTTTTTCCATTTCTCTCCATTTTGGAAATCACTACACTTTGCTTCATATTACAGAAAATGAAGGTTTATTCCCCCTTCTCTCCCCTTGCTCACATGAAAGGTCCCATCTTTACTTACAGCCTTTCAAGTTTGGGCAGGTCACTGAACGTCTCTGGCTCCAGGGTTTCCAGGTTGTTGAAGTGCAGGTAGCTGCCACAGAAAATCGCAAAGGAGAGGGTTACAGATCACACTTTAAAAGACAGAAGATCTTTCCAAATCACTGCACCAATATCCTCTAATTGGTCACCACACATCTTAGATGTGGTTCAGAAGCCAGCCTTTTCGTCATTGACTCCAATTTTCCCATACAAAAATAGCGCCAGTGTTATCTTTCCCCTATACCAAATGATTTACTCTCACTCTTTACAAACTCCAGTAAACGTTGAGGAGGTTGGATTCACTCTTCTGTTAAACCTAAAGCCACCACCATCACCGTGAACCTGTTGCACTGTCAGGGGTGAGGATGAAGCTGCTCATACACAGCCTGCAGCTGCAGCTCCCCATCCAGCCACCCTAACTGCAACTTTGCTCACTTTGCCCTCATGCCTCAGCCTGCCCTTGGATTGCTGGGGAGGAACAGACTGCCACTAAAGCACTTGGCAGCCTTTCTGAGAGGGATCATGAATTTGCTGAGAATTTATTTGTAGAAAAAAAGCCCTGACCAACCTGATGACACTGAAATTGGTCGTGCTTGGAGCTGGAGCTCGGACCGGGGACACCCAAAGGCCTCTTCCAGCCCACATTTCTCTGCAATGCTAACAGGAGCTCCCAGCAAGTGAATCCACCCAGTGAGAGCAGACACAATGAGAACCTGCTGCCACCAGGCTATGCAGCTTCTGCAGACAGAAAACACGTTCTCCAAAGACAGAGTTGCAGTCAGCTGGAACACCATGATCTAACTGGAACATCAACATAAACAGCCCTGCTCTTGTTAATGAAGGTTAATACTGCTAGTTCCACTAAAATCCCAAGCGACCTGTTGCTCCAGAGGCATAGGAGACCTCTTGCACTGTCCCAGGTCACCTCCTGCCATCAGGGAAGGAAACCTGAGGTCTGCAGCAACACACCAAGAGAACCGAGATTCCCTCTTCCCATCTGCTGTGACATTACTAACATAACTGAAATGTTCCTGACCCTTAGAGGCATTTCAGTGCACTCTGAACGTTTCCAAAACTCTTCCCCCTGATTTTACACAGGCATAAATTTCACAGCAGAAACTGATTAATCATGGATCTACAAATACTTGTTCTGCTATTGTAGCTGACTGCATTAAGAAATAATTGCCTAAGCCTCCACATGGCTGTTTGATCTGTAACGGAAGGAGTCACAATGCACGGTTCGCTATCAGAACATGAACCAAGGCACACTAACTCAGATTCTGAGGTGGAAGGCAAGCGTGGGAAGAGGAAATGCATGTGCTACAGTACGTTTGAGATATGTGCTGTCATTGCTTTGGACTTTGAGGAAAACATCTGACACTGTCCATCAACTGGGTTATACTTTTCCTTGAAAAGCTGGCCTGTGGGATACAGGCAAATGGAGCAGGATTTGAGCGAAGCTAATTCTTCTGGAACCATGCCTGCCTGAGAGATTGAAAACAGATGGGCCTTTCAGAGGGTTGTTTGTTGGTTTTGTGGTTTTGTTGTTTTTTTTTTTCCTTTTATTCATGACATCAAGTCTGGAACATTCACTGTTAAAGCATCACTGTGGCCAGCACCATCTCTGCAAGCAAAGCCCAACTGATATCTGCTTCACTGCAGGGCTGGATGAAGGAAACCCATCCCATACACCAGGATGGCAGCACAGCTAGTGTTCAGCTTGCTGGAACTTCCCGTTATGCCCTACCACTTCTGCTGCCAGCCTGGATTCTACTCCTTTTGCAGGAAAATTGCTAGTCACATTCCAGCCCTATGAACTCTGTCATCTGTGACAATCCACAAATTAGTGTTTTCACCTCTGCTGCCTGTTCTCCAATGATGCAAATAATACCTGTACTTCAAACATCCATGCTTACATTCTTTCCAGCACACACATTTTACCCACATGCACATAACATATCGTGACGCCTGACATGAAAAATCAAATCCCAGTTTAGTAAGATGCATTAAAAGCATCAGACCTCAGTCTTCCCATCTCACCTTGAGCATGGAGCACTAACAGTCAGAAAGCAAAACTGCTCTGACAGAGCAAGAGACATAGGTTTGCAATAAGCAGGAGAGCAATTAAAAGATGCAGGAATGTCACTGTGACAGGCTCCAGCTGCCAGCAGAACACACGAGGCTCCTCTCACTGCAGAGTGCCATGCAGCTTGGAGGGAAGGTCATTACTCTGTTTGCCTCCATCATCCTCTCCCCATTGGAATTTCCAGATGCTTTAGTGCATGCAGGCACCACCTTCCTGGTGGCTTTCTTAAATACCCCACCCCAGCTCTCACCTTGCACTTCATCCGTTTGCTTCCAACAAAAGAGAGAAACAACTGCTGCTCTCAATTGAAGAGAGCGGCCAGACTCTACAACGTGCTCCAGGAGACACAGCAGACAAACACAGGAGGCCAGCTGCACTCTATTTTGAGCCACCAAACACGTCCCAGTTTTCCTTCCATTGGAAGGTCCGTGGATGCAAAAGTATTCAGAAGCACAGCTGGGTTCTTCCTATGCTCCAGCGGTTTGGGGCTGGGAGAAAACATGCAGGATGTCGGTAGGAAGAGTCCTCATATTGCCTAACCCAGATCAATACCGGGACCAGCTGCACGCAGATGAAGCCAGTGCAACGTTGCAAAGCTGGACAACAAATCTGGACATCCCACTCCTTGCTAAGTGCTCTCCACAACTGGAAGTGCAGAATTAGGGTTAGATGAGCCAACAGCTCAGCTCTTATGCACATCCCGCTCCTCAGCAACAAAGAGCGCTGGTGTATACTTACAGCTGCTCCAGGGAGCGCAGTCCGTGGAAGGCATGTTGCTGGATGCTCTGAATTTCGTTTTTATAAAGGTAGCTTCCAAAAGGAGAGAGAAAAACACATCAGAATAACCGCTCAGCAGCCGTATTTGAAAAGACGCAGGAAACAGCTACGAACCTCAATCCAAAGCAGAGCTTTCTGATTGGATTCAAGGGCAATGTTTTACAGCTGCAACATTAACATCCAGAAATTCTGAGCGCACAAAGCGTGCCCTTCACTGGAAAACGTTAGAAGTGAGTTGTTAAATTGCAAAGAGGTTAAGAGACTACTGAGCTACCAACTCACAGGTACTTCAGGTTCTCCAGGTCTTCAAAGGATCTTCTCACGATATGTTTTATCTGATTATTGTTCAGCAGCCTGTTCAGAGCAAGAAACAAAAATACAGCTGGTGAAACCACAGTGTGAGTGACTTGGGGTATTTGCATCACTGGGTGGCCACAGAAAAATCCTTAATACACAGCATTTGTGATTTAAAGGGGTTATTCGGCCAAAGCTGGGATGCTCACAGCAGGTAACTCAAGAACATCTCTTGCCCAGAGTTGCCAAGTGCTTCTAATACGTACAACATTCAAAGATGCTTCCTTACCTTTTACCACAGTGGTCTTCATCCAAAAGTTACAATTTCAGCTAGGAAAAGAATGAGGGGAAGGGAGACAGACAGCTGGAAGCAGAGGGGAGGTCCAAATTCAATCACTGCTGCCGTTTCTGTACAAGCGCACAGGTTTTTGGAGTGCATGGTTGTGTTAAACAGTGTGTGAGCAGAGCCAAGTTCTAACTGTATGAACGCAGTTCAAAATGCCACTGCACGTGTTATAGGAGTAACGGTAAGGTATTGGTTTAATCCCTTTGTATACAAACACATACAAATGAAAGACAAATAAATATTACAGATCCTGTATTTGCTGCAATGCAGAAACAGTCTCTTTCAATCTAGAGAGCCTTGTGCCAGATTTTGATACAAAATCTACGGACAGCATCATGTTGGCAGACATCTCTGGCTCTTATGTGCAGTTGCCATGACTGTGGATGCAAATGAATGCCTGTGCCAGTGACCAGAAAGGCAATTCACCCTTGTAACCACCACAACGGCAGTGACCACACAGCTGAATGCTACAAAAACTCTTTCTGCAACCACTGCCAAACCAAACACCATGAAAACTCAATAAATCACTTACAAATAGCTCTTTAATGGACAGGATTTAACTATACATCGTGGCTGCCTAACTGCACCACTCCTTTGGGTCTTTCCCCATAGTATCAGATCCAGCAAAGCTTACTGTGGTCACCAATGGATGTCATAGCCCAATGGCTCAGAGTAAGGATTTCACCTTAGTTTTGAGGCTCCTAACTGGACATGTGGACAAAAAGGAGAACGGTGACTTCATACTGCAAAGATTTGCTTTTCTGGTGTTGAAGAAAATGCTGTTATTCACCCTGTAAGCCATCAGACTTTACAATATCAGGTTAAATTCAATTTAAGAACACTTCAGACTGCCCACGGAGCTTATTTTCCAAGCTGATTTTCTTTCCTTTCTGGGGATAAATATACCCCTCAGAAGCAATTCGCCACCTGACAGCACATGAGAAGATATTCAGTCATCCTCCAGCAGGAAAGCCCAATTTTCTGCCACTCTTTGATGGAGAAATTAGGGTAGAAAGTACATCAGACAGCCTGTGGTGCTATAAGTAAAGGTTCCTTCCTGGGAAGAAGGGTCTGTACAGGTAATACAGGTAAAGGGGGGAGAAAAAAGACAAAGAAGTGAGGAGAAATGGAGAAAAGCATGTTGCAAAAGAAGATGAAGATACAATCAAATGGCCCAGGGATGCAAGATCTCAGAAGCACAGATCTGTTATGGCAGCTTCACAAGCTGCCATCAGCCACTTGAGCCAGGTGGGAAGTTCCATTAAAGGTCCAAAAAGCACATCTGGTACTTGAGTGCAAAATCCGCCCCCAATCTTTTGGAAATCAAAGCAATGAGGGTCTGAAAAAAAACCTCCCTGTAGTCTCTCGATGAGTTATTCAGCTACCCCAAACTTGGGTGCCACCGCCAAACTGCGCATTGTCAGCACTGTGGATAAGCAACACGAAGAGGTTAAGGCAGAGACATGCTGGAAAGTTTCTGCACAGCTGGAAGCAATGGCTCCGTACACATGGTTGAGGCTACATAACCCCATTTTGCTCATAAGGATGCAAAAATGATGTCAAGCTCTTGGAACATGCTATCATGCTTTGACAGCCAAATACACTGCGTGGAAATACAGCCCCTGAAAACCAACCCAAAGGTTTATTTGTTAATTGAACACCCAAGGATTGGAAATAACTGCTTGAGAGCAGCGCAGGAGAGGGCTTTTGTCTATTTACCCACAGGACAAAGACAACACAGGCACCAACCGCGTGCGCTCCCTTCCCTGCCCTCTCAACACGCTTTCATCTGCGGCCAGACAAGAAAGAAGGCAGCTTGTTCTCTGCTATCTGATCCTTGGCCACACTTCTGAGGACGATGGATGGCTGATAAGCAGGTGCCAGCTCCAACATCACTCCCACAGAGCACCTGTCCCCTGTCATGCATCCACCGCTTGTTTTACGGGGAACAGGAGGACTGCCAGCACCAAACCCTGGGGACAGGCACACCGACAGCCTCAGTTATCCCATGCTCTATCATGGTCAGAGCTCCTTGGCCAACCTTTTAACACAGAGAGCTTAGACCTGGACTGAAATCCACAGGGATTACAAATTGCGACATATTGGCCGATTGAATTTTGGTGCTGTTGAAAAACACTGATCAAATCCATTCTGTTGTCTCGGCAACAGGACGGTGATCTGAGCCAAATGAGAGGAACTCTGGAATTTCAAATGGCACGCACTATGCTGGCCTCTTATCTCATCGTCTGATACTTAAAAGTATTATTCAATGCCTGATTAAAGGTTAACAAGTATAGGGAAGAAGCAATCTCTGCTTCCTGTCTCAGGATTCCCTTTTGTAATAGAAGGACATGTCCTGGAATACGCTCAAAACAGAGATAATTTATGAAGTCTATCACACTGCACATATTCCAAAGAGCTACTTCCAGGGAAATCCATGGACAAGACAGCACATCTGGATCCAAGAAAGACTTCAGATGGCTTGTGGACAGCTGTCTGTTCCTGGACTCCTGTGCACTTCAACCAAAGAAGCATGCAAAATCCGGGCCATGATTTGCATGACCTGGATATTGATCCCAGCTGCGATCAATAGCAAAACGCCCAAATTTCTGGTAATGTTACAGAGAATTGAAAGCAAAGTCCTACAACCAGATCTGCTGGGAATAAATGCTCTGGCAGACAGAAGCTGGAAAGATCATTATTGATGCATGTCTCAAGCATACCCTGCAGCAAAATAAGCTAAATTAAAAGTATTAGAAGTACATTTCCTGGAGCTTACCAAGACAGCAAAATGATGTGGCACTCCCCTCCATGACAGCTGGTGAATTTGGCTCAGAATGAATAGATGTACTCAGTCATGCAGGTTTTATTCCTGAAAATTCTTCTGGGAGCCTTGAGATACACAAGCACCATGCGATCTGGCCTGTATTCACTATGGGAACATTTCACATTGAGTTTCCTTTAGGTTCTATGTTCCGTCTGTCCCTCCCTCTCCCTTCCCCACCCTGTCTCCAGGTTGCCAAGCACAGGCTTAAGCTGCAGTCACTGAGTCATTTTTCTATTCTGAAGCATGTGTTAAATGATGTGACAGTACAGAATTCGGGCTCAGAACATCTACTCCTTCCTCTTTTCATTTGACAAACCACATGCTGCAGCCATTGTGACACAACAGCTACTTTTTTCCTCCCACCATTAATAGAAATCATCATGTACTGTATTTAAAGGGGGAGGAGAAGTTAGCTTAACATCCAGCCATACATTCTCCCTTGTTGACGGAATGATCTGGAATAGCCATTTCCCGTATTTGAGAATGAAACTTCTATTCTGAGATTCAGCAGCTCTGACATCCCGCCCGCTCATGGGGACTTGTATTCTCAGGGGAGGGTCAGGTTGGATATTAGGAACAATTTCTTTGAAACAGTGGTGATGCATTGGCACAGGCTGCCCAAGGAGATGGTGGGGTCACCGTCCTTGGAGGTGCTCCAGAGACGTGGAGATGTGGCACAGAGGGACATGGGCAGTTGGCACAGTGGAGTGGGATGGGCTTGGGGATCTCGGACGTTTTTTCCAACCTTAATGATTCTGTGAGGCACCGGAAGATTCCGGACAGCACCATCAGTTACTCCCTCACTCACCCCAACACACTTCACAAGCAGCATCTGAAGGGGAGTTGCAGAGCTCACCAAAGTGCCTGTTGCTCTCACATGACGCTTCCTAAATAGTCTGAGCACTGATGGGGCTGTGGGTGTCCCTGCTCACTGCAGAGGGGTTGGACCAGACGGCCTTTAAAGGTCTCTTCCAACTCAAACCATCCTATGACACTAAGAAGCAGAAAGAAGGGATGAGAAAGCCTTACAACTCCAAGAGTTTTGGCCCCAAATAATTCCCCTGGGGCACACAACGTTGCAGACAGCTGACAAGTGAGCTCTCAGCGGGGCAGGATTTTGGATAACTGCTTGTTACCTGTGCTGCTGCATCACGAGGCCCCCACCAGAAGCACGTAATGACTGCAGTCCCTCCGCATACAAACAGGGCTCCTGCTTTTAATTTTAAAGCAGTGTTCTGTAATTTATCAAAACTCCTGCATCAGGGAGAGGAAGGAGGAGAGCCAGGGGAAGGTCTGAACTTCACCCAGTATGTTTAAAAGCCCCATGGGCACTCAGGACATGCTCCTCTTCTCTCAGCTCACCTCCCTGCATCGCTCCAATGCAGGGCACAAAGGTTTCCTAATCAGGGTGGTTTACAAACTGTCAAACTTGAATATTCCACAGCCATCCTGCCCAGAAGGAGACACGAAACAGAAAATGCACCCAACTGTACTGCCCTTCCTCTGCCAGGAAAGAGTGTTGCAGGAAAAGACTCTTCCAGAAGCGTATTTTCAGTTAAGTGGCATTTAGTTCTGAAAACCCCATGGCAGATAGCTGTGGTCTGAGAGCTCCCACAGATGGAACCTGAGCTACTCTGTCCTCTAAGCTGTGTTCTTTAAGTATTCTGGCCAAACTTCCCCAGCACATCTCTTAGGGACCTTTAAGGATTTATTCTCTTTATCTCTTGAAAACCTATATAAATCCTGAGGCAAAAGGTTACCACCTAGGAAACATCAGCAAATTCTTCAGCTCTTGTCAGTTTTGATGTGGGAATTGAGCAAACCGGAGTTCCTCGAGAGAACCTTGCATTAGGAGCACAGGGTCTGATCGCCTCTCTTTCTGTTAACTCTCATGTACGGGGAACTCAATAACTTCAGTAAGTGTGAAAATAACTGATTTTTCCAATTTGCTGTCCAAAGCAGGAAACAAAACAGAGCACAGGAACTACTACCTAAATGGTAAGGTTCCATTTATAAAAGCAGCTGATATTCAGGATTGAAATATTAAAATGCTATGCTTTGTTAGAGCGGTGTTTTTCAGCTAGTGCAGCATTCTAGCTCTGGTAACAGCTGTAAGATGCTATTTAGAGAAAGTGTGAGAGTCTGTCCACCACCTGCACAAAACACATCCCTCCTATTGCCCTAGCATCCATCATCATGAGATCAGGGTCACGGTGGGTTGGGGGGAGGGTACATTCAAGCCTATTTCCTTTAGTTCATGGAAGTCTTGTCCTTGAGGTCCCTATCCAGGAGCACATGGAGGCAGAAAGCAAAAAGACACCACTTGGAAGAGCTGGTTTTCCTGACTCAGGAGAGCTTCAGTGGTGGAGGAGCAGGATGGGAAATCACTGTGCCTCAGAAGAACTTTGTGATAAGGTAAAGCCTTCCAGACTCCGGCTCTATTTTTTTCACTTGATATTTTAGGCTCAGGTAGGGTAAGAAATATGATCATCTTCAATTACAGAAATACATCAATACTAATTTTCTGGATCTTTTCTATTATTTTTGGTCATTAAGTACCACACGGTGCTGTCTGAGATACTAATGAGGGCTGTTCATGTACTCTGACCAAGCAGAGTCTTTGGAAATAACATTTTCCACCAGTCTATGAGTTGACCTCCTCCCCTGTGAGCAGGGGCATGGGCATTCTGCAGCCATCCTTCAGGCTTTGGCCAGTCAGTCGCCGGTGTGCAGTGAAACAAACATTAGCAAGCAGTGATTTTTAAAACACAGCAATTAAACAAGTGACTGTGACAGAGCACTCCTGTATTCTTACTCTTTCTACACCTTCTTACAGCTGATTGAACTTACTGCCCAGGTATTCCTTCCTTCAGCACTGCCATCTCTACTAGAGCAGGGACTTTAGAGCTCCCAAAGTCAGACAAAAAACAAATATGGACTTTCTCTTGCTGTTTGCAGCCACAGACATTTGAACCCAGGAAATACGAACATGTCTGCCATGCAGTGCAGATTCCCAAACCGGCTGGTTGCCTCACAGAGAGGCTCAAGCTCAACCTGGAAATCTTATAGCTGTTAGCACCATGCTACAGCTCGGATAATGAGATCTGAGCTTTGACAGGCCAATTACATCCAGCACAGCTCTGTTTCTGATTTGGGAGCTGGTTTGGATTCAACTCCTTGGCTACACAGTGCAGATGCACTCGTATCTATCTTCAAACCCTCAGCCTTATGGCAGCAAGAAGCAGCGAAGGCTCCTGTTACTTCCTCTGATCAGAGTGAGAAACTTGTTAGCAAAGCAGTACAACACACTGGTGTGAGCATGCCTGCTCTGGCTGGGATACAGGACAAACGGAACTGCCTTACGCTCTCATCCCTATCTGCAATAACGTAGGTCCTGGTGTTTATTTTAAGGCAAAGCATAGTGACAATCTGGCATTTGGAAGGATGCAGTCTCACTTCAGTAACCATCACGCAGAGCAGCTGATGCGGTTTATGCATTTGAAGCACTGTGAAAAAGAGGAAGCTCTTAATGCATCCTTCTATCATCTTGACCCCAGGCCATAACTCTTTCTACGGGCTATTCTAAAGCTATACGTCCTCAGGCAGTACAAGTACGCATCAGGAATTATCCTTAAAAGATGGGTTAGTTGCCAAAACACAATATATTTGCACATAATAATAATAATAAATGGCACATTTGATTAAAAAGGGTAACACACACAGTCCAGGGTAGAAAAGAGACAATTGCGATGCGTTAACTGGGTATGTGCAATTTGGCTGAAATAAGTAAATAAAACCAAGGCCAGCTTTAAGCCATTATAGCAGTTAGTACTAACAGAAGTCATAAATAAAAAACCTCATGGTAGGATCACAGAGTAGGACTTACAGCGTGTTGAGGTTCTTCAGCCTCCTGAAGGCCCCAGGTTGTATCTCCCTGATGTGGTTGAAACGTAAATCTCTGAAAGCAGAAAACACAGTGCACTCGTAACACAAATGAGCCAGGAGAAATCAACATCAAAGGGAAGAAGGCTCCTGGGAGAGTCTGTGCCATGCCCACAGCAATGGGAGCAATGAGGACAACATCAGGAAGGAGGAAGATGAACGTGGGTGATGACTGGGGGCTACCATTACCTGCAAAGTCAGCCACCAGCCTGCACAACCCTACACCTACGACATTTATTTTCATTCTGCAGAAAATGAAAGGGTGAAAGGACTCGAGTGGTTGTTTCCATGAATCGCAGCCAAGGTCTTGCTGCTCAGCACCCCACGTTCACATACAGTAATAAGTGTCGATTTGTAGAGGAATGCACATCATCACATGGAGCCACTTCTTAGGTCCCTAACAAAATCATCTTTGTCCTAAAATGGTTAAATGTGATCAAATAACCTCATATAATAAGCATTTCACATTTTTCTTCACAGTGCTCCAAGACTCCGAGCAGCTTATCGCTGCCTGCATTTCAAATCTGTGCCAACTTCAATTAGAATTAGTGGAGTCCAGGGGATTCTGGCAAATTTCAAGGGCTGTCCATGTAACTGCATTGATTTGGAACCCTAAAACATGTTTTTTGATTGCTAATGAGATAATAAAATAAGAGCTAAGTGGGTTAACCCAGTTAAGCACGTAGAAACGCTTCTATAGGGAATGTGCATTGATTGGGTGCCTTGCATGGTCCAGCACACTGTAACAAATTGCAAAAGACCAACAAACGCTTTTTGCTGTTAGTTTCTATCCAAAGCACAACGATTTATTTATCTTTTTCTGCCTGAACTATCACATTTAGAGAACACACAGCTATTACTCTGTGTAAGACAGCCTTTTAAGGGCACTCATTTTAAGTGAATTAATGTGCTGAAATGTCGTCATGCTGCTGGTGAGCCACAGAGCATCAGAAGTGACAGTTTAGAGCAAGAATTCCACGCATTGCTAAAAGCTCAACAATTATTTTTACAATGGGCTTCAACCAGAATTGGGGCCTTTATAAAATTAAGATCAGAAAGAGATGCATGCACTGCAGGTAGCTGGAAACAAACTGAGTGAGCATCCAAAGGGGCTGAAAGACCCTCGAGCAAGTATTCAAGAGGAAGATGTGCAGCAAGTAAGGCTGATCTTAAATTAAGATGTAATGTTTCTTAATTTAACATTTTGCAAAATAGGTTATTTTATGTTAAAAAAAAATCCCACTAAGCTTTCTTTCTTTTAAGGCAGAAAACATACAGTATTTTTGTCTAACTCAAGTTACATCGAAATATTAGCTCTGTCTTGTTACCCCCTTTTATCACTGAATGGAATAGAATACAGTGGAAGATGTCTCTTCTGCTGTCTTTTCCCCTTTCTGTAACTCTTCAGCTCTGAACGAAGCAATGAGAGAAGTGATTTAGAGAACATCCTGCCCTTTCCCAAAGATTAACTTTGGCTCATCTGCAGCATTTTCCTCCAGACATTGCCTTTGCCTGAAGCTCAGCTGGTGAAAGAGCACCATGTAGGGCTGCACCAGGAAATTCCTGGCTTGCGTAGTGATTGAGAGCACTCCCTGCAGAGATCGGCCCTTGGTACACAGAAACCCTTGTTTCTCCCTGTTCCCAGGATGCTCACTTCAAGAGCTTCACATTTCTTTTAACAAACAAGTGTGCTTTTCACGGGGACCCACCACACAGCTGCTCCGTGCCAGCCCGTCCCAGCTGCTGTGTACGTGGGCAGCTGGGCTCCCTCACTCCCACTTGCATCCCTCCACCTTGGAATGTGCAAAACCTGAAGGGGGGAGGTGGAATTCCCTTCTGATTTAACAATCCCTCATACTTTCAAGGCTGGGAGTCTGGGTCTGCTGCTAGAGGACCACACATCCTTCACGCATCCATGGCCTGAGTTCAGTACTGATCCCTCTGGGCTAGTCCTACAGAACATCTCCCCAGTTCCTCCTGTCAAAGCACCACAGCTCCGCCAGGACACCAGGGTGGAGAATGTGGACAACCTCAGGCTTGCTGTTATTGAAGTAATTTACCTTTTCTGGCTCCAGGAGGCTCAGCCCCATCCTTGAGGTGTATCAAGAATGAGAGAATTTGCAAGTAGATGGGAGACAGGTATTTGCAGAATGACACTCGAATCCTTCTGGTCCTCTCAGCTGTTACCATTGTGTTAACTAATTAACAGCCTATAAAGCAATCAACATCTTTTACAACAAACTCCCATTTCTGCTTACTCTATTTAGTCTTTTAGTGAATCATATATTACCATGTTAGCTAACCAGATAATTAGCTACAAGAGGCATTTTACTGTAGTTCCATGGAAATTTGTGTTTGCTTCATTAAAGTATATTTTGCATTCAAAACATTGTGCACAGCAATCATTGCTTAACCTGAAGTGGCTGCGTAAGTGGCAGCCACTCAACCATCACCAATGACACAGAGCAAAGGTTGTCTTACAAACAGGGTTAAGACACGGAGGTTCCATCCAGTCTTTCCTGGAGAACTGAAAGTGTGAAAGACATCCTAAACATGATTTTAAGTCAAGTATCCCCCCTCATGAGAAGAGCCAGAACACTTGTCAGAAGGATGCTTGTTTGTGTATTAATCGCAGAGCATAGCAGTCAGCTCTGCAGGTTCCCCCATCCTGCCAAACAGCCCTGGCAGGAAGGCAGAACAGCCTTGCTGTGATGGGAATGAAGCCTTCCAGACTCATTGTCATCAGCTCCCCAGCTCAGGAATGTCCCTCTCATACACAAGTCCCCAAAAGGCTTTAATAAATGACAGCCTTCATCTCCGAATCCCTACAAGGAGAGCTGAGCAGCAAGGGAGAGGAGGAGACCATGGGGGGACTCCAAGTTTCTGCTATTTTGGGGTGTACAAGCTTAAAACATTGAGATTTTGACTGTTCAAGGAGTGAAAATATGCACAGCATGGAAATAGTGATAGAGAAGATACTAAGATCATGGATGAAACACAGAAGAGCAAGGAAAAACATGCTGCAGGACAGGCTGTACTGTGCTTATGCATTGAAGTCAGAGCAGTGGGCACACTAGATTTTCATTAACAACTTACCACAGGCATTCCTGAAACCAGATTTTGAAGTTTCAGCACCCACAAACGGGTCAGATTTTTAAGGACTCCCTCTTTGTCAGTTGGGTCAGGAACCAGTCAGTAATTCAGCACTCAGCCTACCACGCTGCTCTGAGCATATGCAAGCTAGCATGCACAGAATCGGTTCCAGGCAGAGGTTCTGGGCGGTTTCAGAAGGCAGTGACCGGGTGTCTTCTGGCGTTACATCCCTGCTCGAATCATGCCCCCCTCCTAGCACCCAGCACCCCTTCAGCTCTCACCAGTACAGGATGTGCAACAAACACCTCCAACTCAAGTGCACACATTCAAGTTGGAAGATTGCACGGCTGACCTCACCAATCTCAGACAATTCGAGCTATTATGTATTAACAGCTGGCACAGAGATTAAGACCTGATCCTAATCAAACAAGCCAGATCTATTCCTGGATATTCATGTCAGCACAAAGCAGGAGTCTCTTACCATGATGCATGTTTCCTTTGCACCGTCTATTCAAAATATTGCCCACATCAAATAAAGACAACTTACCCTCTTCCTGAACTGCATTCTGACCCTGAACCAGAAGCAGCAAAAGAAAGTTTCAGAACATGAAGATATATATACCTTCTTCAGAAAGCAGTAATACCACATCAGCTTGAATGAAATGCTACAGCATTCTTCAATCCAAAGTCTTTTGCAGCACTGATACCAGCTTCTCAGCTCCTTAAGAGCACAAACATTGAAGTCTACCCAGAATACAAAGACACTCCTTCACCAAAAAATACCGACTGCTCCCATACAATACCACAGCTCACCCTGCTGAGGAAGCTGCATTTGAGTACACAGGAATAAGTCCTGGGGATGGGAAGAAGAATGTGGTGAAGCCAAGGGAGTCAGGGAAAGCACAGATATGCAGGTGAGAGCCAGACGATAGGCACGACTGCTCAGTGTGTTCTGAACACCTGAGGTAACTACAGCCCTGAGAGTTAGGATGGTTTCAGCAAAAGATGCTGCAATGCTTCTAAGAAGGGAAAGTCTTTGGAGACCTTCCCTCCCCACTTCCCCTCCGATGAAGTGGCTGCTATGAATAGGACACACGGAGGACTTCGGTCACCTCGGAAAGGTTTAATGGGGGATTAAATACTACAGCAGAAGCTGTCAGAAAGAGATCACACCTGGAATATGCAGAATGTGTGGGTGTGCACTTAATGACTGCACATAAGACCATCACACACAGAGGAAATGAGTAATCCCCTTCTTCATCCCAAAGGCTGAAGGCTCACGACGAAGATCACAAGGGGAGCAGCATTTCCAAGAACTCATTTTCTCAGTGAACCTTCCCCACACAAACGTGTGTTGTTCTTTCCCACAGTTACGCTCCTTAAGATACACCGGAGTGCTGCACTCTGCCCCAGCACAGCCCTCCCTACTGCTGTGCAGGAGGAGGAGAAGAAACAAGCAGTCACCAACCACGCAGCACAGACAGCCACGACAGGAAACAAAACTCGTCAAGCTGGCCGTGCTCACAGTGCCCAATTAGCAACCAGGTCTGTGAGCAACTGGGTCACCTCCGGCTCATGCCAGCAATGCATTCAGATGCCAGATACTGCGTCGCCTTTGCTGGTGCCCTCAGCTATGTTTCTCTGGAAGTGCTCATTCATTATGTGCTATGCATAATGCAAAAAGGAGAATAACCCACAGATAATTGGATCGCAATCCATTAGCTGCCGGCCAGAGGGGAACTTCTTTCCATAGATTTCTTCTACTCATGCCCACACATTTCAAAGTTTATTGTTTTAAATGTCACTCTGTAGAACAAACGGCTTTGAAGGTTAAAGACCTATTGAAATTTTCGGAGTGTATGTTTCACAGCTGTTCCCCTTTCTGGGCTGCTGGCTACACAAACGGCGTGAATCCCAGCAGTAACCAGCAGATCACATCTGGAGAATCGTGTTCCAGTTGAACAAACAGCAGCCAAAATACGTTTGCAGTTAAACATCATGAATGTTTACAGCTTATCTGTACACGTGTAGCCATTCTTGCCATTCTATTCTCTGCTCAGGACAGAACCAACAGGCATCGTTACCAAAGACAAACAGTCTGTTGCTAAAACCAGACCCCAGGCCAGGTCCTCGGCTGCACCCAGCCGGGACTCCGAAGGGAGGAGAGAAATGGCAACCAAAGAGGAGCCAGTAACAGCTCATCAATCCCAGAGCTGGGCCCATGCCAACCCCAGCATTGCTCTGAGAGGGCCATGGGCCGCTCCAAGGGCCGCCAGCTGGCGAACACCCCTGGGGGCCATCCGCCAGCAGGGCTCGTCAAGGCACAGTGTGTGCTAGTGAGGAGACTTCCCTGCTCCACGAGGAGCACTGCGGAGAGGGTGGCACGGAGTCACGGAAGTCAGAAAGTCTCAAACTCCAACTTCAAAGCAACTCTCATCTGGAAGCTGCAGCTGCTCCGCGAGGGAACAGAGCTGGAGCCTCTGATCGGGGTTTGAATCCACAGTCACAGCCGTGGTCCTATTCATACCAACAGGCAAATGTGGAAAATATCAGGATCCCACATTTTTGACTCGGAATAGCTCCATGATCAGACTATTCCCACTATACGCTCTGAGTGTTCAAACTGAGAATGAGCAGTTCTCCTCCCAACAAAAAGTTAACATACCAAAAAGCTGGAGCAGTCAGGGGCTTGGCTAAGCAGCATTCTTTGATCCTTCACAATTAAAATGTTTAATTATTCAAGTGCTATTTATAACAGATACAATGGGATGCTTGCTGGCAAATGTATTTACATACATTAAATCCTCAAGACAACCAGAAAGTCAGTGTCTTTGCTTGCTGCACATCATACAAAGGCACACGATCTGCTAATAGCTCATATCACCCTCTATGGGGATCACTAATTGTCAGTATGGGTTTTACTTACAATTATGCAGACAGTCAGAAGAGAATACACCAGATAAATCTCACTCAGAAACAGCAGTCCATAAAGACAGTCACCTCATTTTGAAATATTACTACTTTTATATCACACACCTATGCCAATGCTTAAAACCTCAGTTTCCCACTCAAAGCTATGGTTAGCACATTAAACTAAAAGAACCAGCTTTTCAAATGGTTAAGTTAAAAAATCATGGACCATTTATAAGCAGTGTACATGTAAACCAGTTAGTAGATGAGACACAGCAAGGGAGAAGTATGGTGACCGCATATGTTGCGCTGGAAAATCTGGTCACCTGTCTAGGTTGAGTTTTACAATAAACTCAATGTCAGTTAAATTGCAAGCAGATACTACCAGCACTTCTACTAAAGCTGCAAGGATAAGCGGAGTCACTCTTACTCCCTGCAGCATAGAAAGAATGAAGCGTGTTGCTGTCTGAGATCATTCAGAAATACACCATTCCTGCACTGAAAAAAAGTTGGTGAGCACAGTACATTTCCCTCCCTCTGCAGTCAAAGAATGTTCATAGGAAGCACACTCAGGCTATTCACTGCAACAGCAAATGCTGTCTTGTTCGGAAGAAAGAATGAAAATGAAGCTTTATTGAGCTTCGAAATGAGTTGCCAAAAAAAAGCCCACCCAAATTTTCCCCCAGTAAGACATATGTTTAAACAAGAAGCAGCAAACTGCTTTGCTAGAAACAAACAGAGTATGCATGTATTAAATATTTAAAGATGCAGAAAAATCTGTAAGGGGAAAGAGTTTGGCGACAATTTGGAGAGTCAGACTGCAAGTTACTGCAGAGCACAGAGCCACTACCCAAGAAGCATGCAACAAACCATCGAGCAGATATTGTCACAATGTACTGTAATGGCAGCACCACCAGCCTAGTGAGAAAGCAAGTCCAGATTCTACTCTGCTTCATGTCATGGTGAATCCAAGGCGGCAGTGCTGGTGGCTGCAGCAAGTACAGGCATTCTCCTGTGTGCCACTACTGCTAGAACCTCTGCGTTCCCCATCCACCCAAGCAGACCCAGATGCAACAAATATAATGCCAGCATCCCACCTCATCAGGCTGCCAGCGGGTAAACTGCGTTAGCAATATTAGTGAAATGTTTATAGGAATACACTGCTATGGATGTGCTGGCTGAGACCAGATTTGGTTAGGAGCACAGAGACAGGCTTCTCAACCCACCAGGGTCGGACGAGTTTCACAAATAGCAGTGATGTAAGGAAAATGAGTGTAAAGATTAATGTTTGACAAGTCCTTCCTGCTAGTTACAAAAAAAAAGTGTCTTTCAAATTCTGTCACATGACACTGCACCTTAAAGGCACCTTTAAGCATAGGATTTACTACCACATGACAACAGGAAAGTGCTCTGCTGGACCTGGTAGTAAGAGCTGTTTAGGAGTCTCCAAGTGTTTCACACCTTTTTCCTCCACCTTCTCTCTGAATGGTCGTGCCCAGCAGCTCCCTCTCCAAAAGGCACAGCCAACTCAACAGGTACATTTTATTTCTCAAGGAATTTGAGATGCCCCAATTGTTGCTTTCTTGGTAAGCTTTGCATTTGGTTTGCACAGCTGAGTCAGAAACTGGAAAGCCAAAACTTAAAAATCTAGGGAAAAAAAGGGGTTTTATTTATGAAAAATTAAGGTTTTTTTTAGAGACAAAAGCCTAAACTGCAGTATTTCCTCTCTCCCCTACACCCACAACCTTCTGAGACGTAAACTGTATACCTTTCCATAAGCTCAGTTTTAACATTTGTGACCTCTGATCCCCCGAAACTGTCTTCCAGTGATCGTGTGGCATTATTAGTGCACATTTTCCCAATTGATTGCCTCATTAACAATTAACTGATGCCAAAAGAAACAGTTTCTGTTTTATGTTCTAAAAGCATAAACCAGATTCAAGTGCAGACAATTCTGCAGCAAGGATGAGTAAATAAAGGACAAAAGACATGCCTTCAGCCTTGAAGGTTTTTTCTCTTTCCTTCCTGAACACCAAGCAGATAAGAAAGGCAGCAAAATGAAATGGTTACTCACAGTATGCTTGTCTGAGGTGGGATGTCAGGGATGGTTTCCAACATCAGATGCATGCATCTCACTGTAGTTCTGAAGCACAGGCAGCGACTAGGACAGGAGCAGGAGAAACGAGGCAGGAGGAGAAAACACAAAAAGCCCAGAAGAGCTGAAGGTTTGAGCAGCATGGTGTTTGCTGGAGTGTATTTTCCTCAATTCTGAGCTGCAGGGAGCTGACAAAAAAAAAAAGTTTCCCAGCCCTGAGGTCCAGGAGGAGGGGACTCATCAGCATGTGTTTGCAATTAAATTAAGGCAGTT
>JANHGO010000624.1:0-39401 GCA_024606505.1 Aquila spilogaster
CTAGCTGGGAAGACTTGGACTTGCGACTGGATAGCAGAGAATGTTTGTTGGGTGTGGCATCTTTTGGGACAAGTTTTATGAGTGCGCTGGCGGTAGTAGGGGTGGGGGTGTGAGCGCGTGTTATGAGGCGGCGGCTCCGGTTTTGTCGCTTAAACGAGAGCGAAGCCTTCTATCGCTCTGTTTCGGCACGCCTGTCCGGGTAGCGGCTGTGCGGAGGAGGGGGCGTGTGGTGGGGAGGGCGGGGGGGGGGACTGCCGGTGGGAGCGGCGGCTCGCGCCGGGCGGGAAGGCGCTGCCGGCGGCGACGCGGCGTTCCGTTAGCGCCTGAGGGGAGGGAGGCTGCGGCGGGGAGAGGAGGCGTTTGGGAGCGAGGGCGCTTCCTCGGCGGTAGGAGAACTTAAGACGGGGACACGGACACACACACACACACACATCCCAAACCCCTTGAGGTGTTCGGTCACCCTTTGTCTCTCCCCCTGCCGGCCCCGGCGGTGAGGAAACGGCTCCCGCCTCCCGAGGAGCCCTCAGCCCCGCTCGCCAGCGTCTGCGCTTCAGCACCGGCACTTTGTTTTTCAAGTTGTACTGTGGTAAGTGTCGCAGCAGTAGTTCTCAAAAAGCCGTCCGTGTGCCGAAGAAGGTGACGTCGCGCAGGTTTGTGTGGGTTTTCTGGTCGCTACCCAGCCGGAGCCGTGCTTCTGGAGCCCTTTTTTGAGGGGCTTCTCTCGTCCGTGGCACGCTGGTTCTGTCAGCTTGTTCACTGCTCTGCAGGCTGCGTGTGTATACGGAGTATTTGGGGGTTGGGGCTATTAAAAAAACTGAGTAAACTTGTGTGTTATTTGTCGAGGTAGTTGTGTTACTGGCAAGCTTTAAGATTCAAAGTTTTAAATTGTATCTAAAATGAGCGGAATTGTTAAAGCGTTAACTCGGTTTTGGATTTGTGTCTGCATTTCTGATGCATCAGTATTAAAACTACCTTTTTTTTTCTAAGTACTGCTCAGTATTACCTAATGTTAATAAGACACATGAATTCCAATGCGAACATGTGAATGAACAGCTAAAGTATTAAACTTGTCAAACAATTGGCTGTAACTTCTTGTAGCAGTGAGATGGCAAAGTGGGAAGACTTTGATGTCTGTCTGTGGGAACAGACAGATCATGTGCGTATATGTGCGTATGTTGCCGGTCTCCGTCACCTTCGCGTAGGTGAGCAAGAACACTGGGTGGGGAAAAAAGGAAAAAAAAAAAAAAAAAAACACCTGGATTGTTATACATTATTACATGTACTGAATTTTGTCCTCCTCGCACCACCTTATTTTGTTTTCATCAGACCTATGTATGATGTCTCATATATCAAATACTCCACACATCTTATTATTAAAGGGCTACTTAAAACTTGCATAGTGTGTATGAATTGTATATTATTAATCACCTATGATCTCTGGTTCTCCAATTCTTGTCTCCTCATTGTTTATGTGATCGGTACTTCAGTCTAATGGAAAATGATGCCATTCTGCTTAGGTGAGAGACGTTTACCAAAATGTCATAGCATAGACTGAGCCAAATGCATGTCTATGGGATTTTATCCTTTAGTGAAATTAGTATGTTTTAAAGTAAAACTACAAAGCTGCAGTCCTACAGGTGCTAAACCTTAAAATAGAGTATGTTATCCCTCTCCATCAATTTTGTGATACTTTTCCAGATTCTGTCTTTTTTTTTTTTTTTTTTTTTTTAAAGCAGCGAGGTCTTGGACCAGATTCATACTTTCCTATTTTATGTCTATTGTATTTTTCAGAGTTGTTGTGGCTTGGTTGAGTGTGATGAGGAATAACTGCTGAGGGAGGGAGGGAGGAGGAATGGTTCTTGGCTTTTTCTTTCAAGGTATGGGTTGTCTACAGAATTACACAGGGCAACTAAAGAGCTAATACAAGGTGAAGGCTTGTGGCAATGTTTAGTTTGCTATTAAATGCAGTCATGAGTTCCAAAATTTATCTTCACAAGACTGTCTATCCTGTATGTTCACATTCTCAAGTCGAGTTTGAGATGGAGTTTGGGTTTTTAAATTTGCTTTGACTTTGTCTCCCCATCTACCATTTTAAGTGAATGATTTGTTCACATGTGTGTGAAAGTATTCATGAAGTTGTCACTCATCTACTTTCATATTGATTGTTGTAAACCACACAATATGCTGTGTATCTTGGCCTACTGAACGCTTTGGCTACAGCGCTGCCAGCTCAAGTTGATTCCAAAAATGGCCTGGGATTAATGTGCCTCTGAGCTGTTAAATGACTTGCTTCCTGCGGGAGCGTGCTGGTGTGGTGTGGTTTTGTGTTCATTCTTAAGACTTGGATCCCTTGTTACCTCCTCTCATCTCTTCCCCTCAGATGGAAGGATGCGTATATGTTCATACATAGTCTAGCAGAGTTCTAGGGACACTACATTATTGTAATAACTCTTTTGAAAATTTATGCTGTAGACGTAATGTCGTGTTTATGCGTAGTTTAATTCAACTTCTAATCTTGCCTATCACAAAATATAGCAGGGAAGAGGGGTTAGTGCTAGTAGGATTCTTCACATCAAGATCTAGCTACTCTTAGCTCTGTGAAGTCCTTTTCAACTAACATATCTAATGTTTTTTTTTTCTCAAAATTTCAAATTTTATTTTGGGTTGTTCATCATCCATGAAGATGCATATTTGGTGTGGCAGAATACCTTTTAAAATAATTTCTAACAATCCATGTTCTGTGTAGGCGATACGTTACTCTGGCTTTGTAAAACACAGGCTGAATAAGAATTAATATAGGGTACATCTGTCCTATACTCAGTCTTTAGGCTGTCCTCATCTTGATTATGCTGTGTGTTCAAAATAATGTTAAAAATTGGTGTGTAAACATGGCTTTAAAAATTAATGTCTGGTTTTCTTTATTTTATATACACTTGTATATACCTGATACAGTCAGTATCTCTGGTTACATGTCAGTGTAATGGGCAGATGGTAGGGAAAGATGTCTATGTAGTCAACTGTGATTAGTGATGACTTTGTATTTTTCCTCAAATACATGAAAGACCAGAGTAGTTAACTTTAAATTTGGAAATATATTTAAGATTTTTGGCTTTAATTCATGTCTTTCAAGCTAGTCTTGTGAATTGGGTGACAAAAGGTCAGTGGAACTTGGGGGTAGGGGGAAATAATGTAACACTTATTCCTGCAGGAGGAGAGGAAATACTTTCTGAATCTTTAATTATTGACTTGACAGAACAACATATTTTCTCTAAACTTCTTTGTAAAGTTGTGCTGGATATAATGAAGCTAGCCACTTCAAGACAAAAAATTAATCCTACAATTCAATAATAACTGTAAAGTTTTGGAGTTATTTTCCCTCTGCACTTGGTATTTAAAGCAGTACAAAGTGACAGAGATGTAAGTAAACTGCATCAATCACATTAGGAATATACTTTTTTTTATACTGTAAATACCTTAGTACAGTCATTAGAAAGGGGGCTTATGTTGGAGAAGATATCTAACAACACAGTACTGTGAGAATTCAAGTAGGATGAATTCCTGTATGAAATATCTTCAGTTTCCCCCTTTCACTGAAAAAAAAGACGTCCCTCTCTTCACTTTCCCTACCCCAAATTCTGTTTCTAAAAAGGTAATCGCATATTGTACTAAACATAAATGTAGATAGGATAATCTGTGCATTTTGCTAATAAGTAAAGCTATCCTACATTGCATTATTTTAAAACTAAAAGCTTCAATTTCTTTTTTCTGTTAGTCTCATACACGTGCATGCATTCTGCTTCTTGTTGATCCCTCAGCCCAGCCAAAGTCAGAGGTAGGTGTTGGAAGTTGTCTGGTGACTCTGCATTTAAAATCATTAACCCATTAACCGCCTTTGTAGTGTGGTCACTGCCTGGCTTCACTTGGCTGTGCAACAGTAGTGCTCTTTTCCGCCTGTTTGTGTTTTGGGTAGTTCTGGAAAGCGTCTTGTTTGGTGGCCTTAATAAAGTATGTATGATAAAGACTTGTTCTTATGTGGTGTGATTAAAATACCAACTGTGAGGTCATGTTCTGCTTTGTTTAATATACTTCAAAGTTAATGATTATGAAAACTGCAGACTGTGGCTAATGTGATAAAAGCTGTGTGTTATCTGCATCCTTTTTGGTCTTTTAGAGTCGTTGCAAGGCAGCTGTAGCTATGAGATGGGCAAAGAGAATTTCTTATTGATACAAGCAAATGACTTAAATATGTGTCTGGCTTTTGGGTTAATAAGGTTTGACCTCCTGTGTTGTAAAGGATTTTTGGTTTAGTTGAGTGTTTAAATATTATGATAATTCTTGAGAAATATTTTTTCAGATCTCAAGATTATTCTTTCAGGAAGAATCAATTGTAACAAGTAAGACACTGTATAGAAGAAGAAAGTTAAAATAATGTGGTTGTATTAATTTTAACCAAATAGCGAGCCTATTAATCTGAAGATATCTTTCCACTGATGTACCTCAGCCCTGCAGTCTTTCACCATTACATCTAAACAAAGAGTTGCTTAATAATGTAAACTATTTCTAATTTGCTGTGTATGTCTGACAATTCTAAACCCATGGTGACTTTATGGGGCTAATGGACAATTGGCTTCTTCCAGGAAGATCAAATCTGTCAGAATTGAAACTGAAACTGTACTGTGTGTGCAGTGGAATTTCTTAAATATACGAAAATAAGCACTTGTGAGCTAGGGATGATCTCTCCAAACCTCGGAAGAACTTCAGTTCCTGTGCTCTTCTGTTTTCATCTATTTTTGTCATCCACGTTTCTGTATGTGTAGTGGGTTGGGGGGACTTCCTCATCTGAGAAGAGGGAACTATCATTTCCCTTCTAACTTTCTTGAACAACATATTTAAGGCTTTGCTTTGCTTTTGGAATTCTGACTGAATTCTGAGAATTTTGCTCGGATACCACAGGAAAGCAAATGCTTTAATTGCCTTCGCAAGAAGATAACATGCCCAAACACTTGCTCACTAGTTGCATTTTCATCTGATACTTTTCGAGCAGTGATGCTGTTCCAGCCCTTGATTCTCCTATAGAAGTTTGGAGTAAGCTGGAGAACTTGGCCATCTACTTTTCAACATGATTTTTTTAATGGACCTTGTCATGTCAAGGTAATGTTAGGAGCATGGGTACTTTGCCAACGACAGCCTGTCTGTACTCCTCATGATCACTTAGCCACTGGAGATTGCCTCCTTCTTTGGCAGTATAGCACAACATTGTTTTTCTGCAACTGTTTCTATGTCTGAGGTAATGTTTGCTGCCCCAGTTTTCCCCATACATCTCAGTTATGTAAGTTGTAGTTAGAAAGAAAATGGGTTTAAAGATTTAAGACATCTTTTTTAATTGGTACACTAAAACTGCCCTTTTCGAATGCTTTTCTTTCCACATTTAAATTAAAGCAGTTCTTGGAGCATTTAATGATTGTGTACTTCGCATAGCAATTTGAGTTCACTGAAGCAACTCATGTTTTCTTTTGTGGACATTTTTTTTCAAAAGAAGTGTTTGCTCTAGTTTCTAAACTATTTAAAGCTATTAATCAAGACCTAAGACAACACGAACAGCTTACTGTAATATCAGGTCTTCAACTTGAGATCCTGTTGATGTAAAAGAAAAATGCCTAGGTCCCTACCCAAATTGCTCTAAGTACATGTAAAGCCTGTAGGTTGAACTATAACCTTTTCATCTGCAAAGAGAAATATGAGAAGTGGGAGGAAAAAGACAGGGAAGCCAAGTTATTTTTACTGTAAATATGTCAGTTTATTGACTTGTTAATTTCAGATTTATTCAAAAAAGCAGGAGGAGGAAACAGTAATGTCTGCCAAAAACAAAGTAATTAGTGGGAGTTGAAAGATGTCTAATGATTCTTACAAGTACTAAAGAGGAATAAACTGGTCTCTTATTAAACTGGATATGGACTTTTAAAACACTGTAGTAATTCCATCTTGACTTTAAAAGCATGTGCACTTACATATGGTGAATAAAAACCTCTTTAATAAAGTAACATTGTTTATTCACAGTAATGGTACAGGCAGCAAGTGTTTTTGTTACTAAAAAAAAAAAAAAAGGCAAAAAAACCCCAAAGCTGACTCCACACTTCTAAAATCAAGGTTCAGGTAACATTTGACAAAGCTGACGTTTGAGTTGAAGATGACAGAAGAGACTTCTAGTTTAATGCTTAATGTGCCTGCTATACTTTCACAGTCTAGCATGAAAAATAAAATCTTATTTCACGACTGCATGCGCTATGGACTGTCTTCTTTTTTCCTTGTCCTGTGACTCTGGCTGTGATTAGTCCGGTCACAGAATTCATGAACACATCTGTTCTCGCAGTTCTCTTTATCCAAAGAAGCTATTAATGAAGGTCTGCAAGTTGAGGAGCTGGGAAGAAGAGGACAGCAGTGTCTGAGAACCTCTTAAGAGAAGTAAGGCAAGGTGTTGAAAAGAGCAACCATCTAGCGCTTACGCTGTGAACACAGGAGATGCAGAGCTGAGCCCTTTTAATTCAGCACTGGTTTGGTCTTTGATTGCTATGATCTCATTTTCATCCTGCAGTAAAGTTGACGTAAGTGTTGCAGGATAGGGATTACATGTTGTCTGTAACTGATAGGAGTGAAAGTCTGGAAGGAATGTCTCACCTTTGCCTTAGATCATTCCTCTGCATCAGAACTGGGCCTTCCCTCTTCATCTGCTTGCCTGTTCTATGTGTCTGCCTCAGTGCGCAGGCCTAACTGTAGAGATCTCCCTCTGCATGCTCTAGCATTTCCTCTGCTATGCCTGTGGGGCTCTGTGCTCCTGCAGTGTGTGCATACAAATCTTTGCCTCTTTTAATCTTCAGGAGGCATTGCCCACCCCTCCTTACTTCTGCTATCTGAAAATGCCGTTGCAAGGAAGCAGAACTGTGAGGAGTACTAGCTGTGGCTTGCTTTTTAGAGTAAGCAGGAGTAGTTTTATTACTACCAGTTCAAACAGAAAATAAGTGGTCTGTGAAGTATCCCACCCCCATGTCAACTTGTTCAGATGTGGGTTGGGTTTGGGTTTTTTTTGTGTGGTTTGGTTTTTTGGGCGGGGGGGGGGGGTGTTTTGTTTTGTTTTGTTTTGTTTTTAGCCAGAGACGTGAGGTAACAATCTTAATAGAAGGGTGATGCCTGATAGGACTAAGCAGCCTGAAACAATGTTTGTGGTGCTTTGTAGCTGTAAGTGTTCTTGTTCTTCCTGGGGTCAGGTTCTGAAGTCTCAGGTGCCATGCATGCCTGAATGCAGCTCCTCAATTCACTGTCACCTGTGTGGTCACTGCATGCTATAACCATGCTTGTTTTTAATCTCCTGTAGGAGAATGTCTTTGGTTAGTCCTCCCCAGCATCTCTGAGGCATAGAAAATGTCACGGTAGCACAAAAATCCATGTGGATTTTACAGCTTGTGGAGCCTCCCCTTGCCCAGAAGCTACTTGGTGTCATCTGTAGCTGGCAGTTTCCGTCTGCTGTCCCTACCGTGCATGTGTTGAAATATTAAAGAAAGCAGCGTATTGGATATCTGAGGAGATATGAGGAAAAACAAGTGTCAAAAGAACAAGCAAGCCGAAATCATAGAATCATCAAAGAATCATAGAATGGTTTGTTTGGGTTGGAAGGGACCTTAAAGATCACCTAGTCCCAACCCCCCTGCCATGGGCAGGGACACCTTCCACTAGACCAGGTTGCTCAAAGCCCCGTCCAGCCTGGCCTTGAACACTGCCAGGGATGGGGCATCCACAGCTTCTCTGGGCAATGTCTAATTATGGGGGATAAATGTCTAAATGTCTAATTATGGGGGATTTGGAGCAGCAGGGTGTATAGAGAAGATATCCGTGAATATGAGTAAGAAACAAATTGACTGTAAGTAGATTTATTTTGAGGGGATGATATGCATGAAGTGAAAAAATGCCATTGGTAATCTTTCATATACACGAGGGAGGAAAGTGTACATACAATATCAAAACACAGTACACTTGTGAATTTGACGTAACTGATACCAGATCTTCATATATGAAGTGACAGCAAAATACCGTTGAGCATGAAGAGGACAAACTTTCACTCAATCTCAATGAAAATAAATTATTGAAGTGATGGAAGCATATTTTGCAACAAGAACACAAGGATATCTTCTATTTGGAAGGAGAGGAAAGCAACATAAATTCAAATCTGCCTATAAAAATTGTTACAAGGAACTAGGTCTAATAGGGTATCATCTTACCTGCAGTGAAAGCCCTGCGGAGGCAGATTTATGATAATATGTGTTCCCGCTATTTGTCATTTCAGGATTGGTAGAGACTAATTCAATTGATATGCACCATTCTTTCCTAATCCTTATTTATGTAACTATTCTATATTTGAGTTATTACTTAATTCCTTAAGAATTATAGGGCTTTAGAAGAACCCCCAGAAGTATTGCTGAAGCACCAAGAGAGCAAGGACATTTTTGCTTTCAAAGGCCCTAGGATTGTCCTGGGTAGGCTCAGAGAATGCTACACCAATGGACAGGATAGTTTTAAAGGAAGGAAAAAAAAAAAAAAAGCTTACTTTGTTTTAGATCCTTTGGTAGTAGACAAGTCATTTAATCTATACATAACCTGTGTTTCTTTAATGTAAAATGAAAACGGACTCTTCTACTCATAAAATAAAATCCAGTAATGAGTGTGAGGCATCTAGGTATTAGTTCATTAAAGGGTAAAGGTCTATTTGGATGTGATTAATACTTTTAACAACCTTAATGTATTGTATATAAGCTGTGTAAGCAACTAGGTGGTTATATAATTCATCAGGCTTGGTGGTCTTTGCTATCCTAGAGCAGTTTGGTATAGATTTTTAGAGATATTAGATTGTTCGTTTTACTTACTCTAAGGATAAATGGTAACATTTATCATAGACTTCACATTTTTATTTTGTAAATCTTTCAATACAATGATTGAATAACACTTTGAAAGCTAACAATTGCAAATCCTAGATATTGTTTGACTTGTAGAGGTATTTTGCACTGTTCTGATCAAAGTAACAAATATTATCAGTAGATTTACACAACACAAATGTTATCTATGTTCAAGGAGGCTGTTAGAATACAGCAGTCATTTGGAAAATATTTGAGATAATGTATCATTCACTCATAGAAAAATTCAGTGTTGAGTTGAATTTCAGTCAAGGCTGTGAAAATACTTGATACCCTTTTGAAACAAGAAATTGTGCCATCACTGAAGTCTTGCGAGGTTGTGGATACAACAGGAAACAGCATATTAACATGAAATTTCCATCTTATTTTCATGCTTAAATGGAGTAGATCTCAAATCAGTTCATTCAACAAAACAGCAATTTGGAACTACTTTACAGAGCTCACTGAGGCAACATGCTCTTGCTAGTTCACTTTAAATAAAGATTATGGAGACTACTGCAGACTTTTTCATATTTAAATTACCACTAGTTTTATTTTCTTACATTTTACCTGGTTGACTAGAGAAATAACATTTTTCTGACTGTCTTCTGGCTTATACAAAATATAGTTAATTAAGACATGCTATACTTTCTCCCCAGAGTCAAAGTGTAGTGTTCAGCTGGCCGACTTGCATGAATAATCCATCGCTGTGAATCGTTAATTTAGAAGACAAGCTATGGTAATTGATGTCTTTATGCAAGCTATGGAAATGCTTAGGGAAATCACTTATTTTTCTTGTTGATACATTTTTTTAATTTGTTTTAGAATATTTCTAGGCCTGAGTAGTGTTGGGCTGTAGCCTCTGAGACAGATTCACCTGAGATTAACTGTTTCTGTGGGAATGTGATCTTTTTCTTGGTTTTGAGTAAAATTCTGAATATTCTTATTCTGAAAAACTCTTAAAATTGTAAGACTTAACCTTGGGCTAATCTTGTGCGTATATACTGGACGAACCACTGTTTAAGCTCTGCAACTTTCTAGTAAAAAGGCCTGGCATAGTGATATTAGCAGTAGCCTTTATGTGGTAAAAATGCCTTTCAAAAATCAGGACATTGTTATATCTGATAATGCAAACAGGGATTGGAAGCCCTAATACATACTGTTGATGTTTAGACCTTCCCATATTCTGATATGTTGGAAGTGATTACCTGATGAGTTGATACCATGTTTCTGCATCAAACTAAGTATATCAAAGGCTGATGATATGTCTATTTTGTCAGAAGACTTACACTTGAATGTAATTTAGCACACAATTCATAAAGTTTGTTTATATGTTCAATTATACTGTAACTGTCGTGTCTGTATGGCAAGAAAAGTTACCAATTCTGTTTCCTTTGTAGGAATCTCTTCACTTTCACTCATAATTAAAATATTAGGGTTTGCTAGTCTACAGTGATACATACCAATAATTTTGCCTGTCTTCAAAACAAGAAAGATGCAGCCAGGTCAGTATTCGAATGGGAGCTGAGAGCTTGGTGGTATCTCAGTAGCTTGGTGGTATCTCAGTAGCAGTTCAGAAGCAGAATATCGGTAACCCATAATAAAGGCGTCAGGTTGCTCAGGTAAAACCACCGAGTGGCAGTGGGGTTTGTATTATTACAGATCAAGGTAGTTTCAGCATTTTTGCTTTTATTGCCAGTTTCTTATATTTGAAAATAAAATGTCTATTCCATCTCCAAATTCCTCATGTATCAGCAACCAAAGATGTTTGTCTTCAGTTTGAGTCTTTCAACTTTGTACATTGTATTGCAGTTGCAGAAAGGTTATATACTCCTCCTCAAACAGACTTTTAATTTTTCATTACAGAAGAGAATTTTATGAACTTAAAGTTTTTAATGCGTGCATGCAGATTTCATATATGCAAAGTATGATAGAATTAAAGTCTTTCAATTTAATGGGTCTTGGACTACAAGTACATAGTACTGTGATGTTTTGTATTGCATAGAGGAAACTTCTTAAATACTTCTCGTGTGTTCAGTAACTGAAACGCAAAGTGGATCATTTCTACATATAGTTTTTAAGATGCAATGATTCTGAAAACAAGCAGGCATATGGGTTTTTGTGTTCTTTTTTTACCCTGGAATATTTACCTCCTGTTTAGGCACCAAAATAGAGGCTTGTTTTATCTCATGTGCTTGGCTCCTGTTTGTTCTCAGCTGAGCCCTGGTGTGCTGCACTCTCAGAAATTCAGGCCCGAATTTTGACATTATATATGGGAACGAAAAGAGAAAATGTTCACAATAAACTGGCATTTGAGCTTAATTCAAATAGGCTTTGCCACTTTGGTTCAGTTTCATAAAGTATGAGAACTATCATATTGCTGATAGCTTCAGTTATTGAAAAATGGTAATCACAACTTTTATAAAATGAGATAAATGATGTTTATTAATGCTTCCTGTGAACATACAGTGACTTGGCCCTGGCACATGAAGTACATAATTGGGTTGTGTAATTAACTTTTTTCCCCTATGGATTGAGCAGCTAAACACACAAAACTTACTGAGTAGCTCCAAAATATTTTTATAATATTAGTTCAAGCCAAGGGAAAAAATCTGTAATTTTTCAGGCCTTTTAAATAAAAGCAAAGATGCATAGTGAACAGAACTTTGTTCCTAGTGGGGTTTACATGCCAGCCATAAAATTCACAAAACAGTGACAACTACTGTGTTTCCATACCTGACACAGAACAGAGATTTGAACCTTACTTGCCCACTTGGCCAAAGAATTCCAAAATCATTGAACCAAAAGAAATTTTGAGCTGTACCTTTCCTCGTTTTCCCTTAACAGTTGTTTCATTTTGCATAGAACATAGATTGGGAGCAGGTTTATATAGTCTTTTTCTCTTGCTTTCCCTCTGATGCATCTTCCATGTGAGATCACTATTCATTAGGTAGATAAAGTCCTTTTCAGCACTGTTTTTCAGTGTGTAAGAGGTACATAGTTTTATGGTTCTTAAAATGGGACCGTAGAATGTATATGGGTGGGGATGTACATGTGTGCATACGGACATATATGTGTATGTATATATATCTTTTTCAGAACGTGGAGGATGGAAAAAATGTATGCTGTACACAAGGAACTTTGAAATTCACTCCTCTAGTTCATCTGCTTTCCCAAGTAACAGTCAGTTGTCTCTTGATTCCTGACGTGCTTGTCTAACCTTCTTAAAGGGATCTGGTGGATATGGGTAGATCTAGAGACCTCCCCAGGCAACCTATTGCAGAGCTTCGTTGTCTTTGCCAGAAAAATGCTATTGTTAAAATCCAGCCTGATGTATTGCTACTACAATTTGAGACTCTTCTTGTCCCGTTCACTATGTGTACACAATCAGAAGAGTATTTTAATTCCTCCTTTTTTTCTTCTCCCTCCATGATTGTTATCAAAGATAGAGACTGAAATAAAACATCCCCAAACTGGCAAAATTTGAGCTTTTAAAACAACATTACTTTCATACTTGGCTACCTCAGCTGGCATCGTTGTTAGTCCAATTAAAAAATAAGCACCTGCCTTAAAAAATTCATAGCTGGACTATTGTCACAGTCAAGCTTAGAAGAAGATTACTTAGATGTAGAAGATAGTTCTGGTTTTTGAAAGGTACTGTTTTTAGTTCATAGTAACCAGCTGGACCTCTTTGACAGTTCATTAGTAGTATCATAAACCAAATACACTATCTGAGACATCCACAGTTTGATCAGGACATTGCAGGGAGTAATTTCTAGTATGTGTACCTGGATAAAGTGATCTCAGCAATTGTTAGAGGGAGTGGTGAGTTGCTGATGTCAAATAGCAGGTGAATATGGTTGCAGTTCCCTCCTTGAAACAATTCAGCAAAAAGACAGTGGTAAGACCTATGAAAATCTGAACAACCTGAGGACTTTGAGGTAGTTAGTGCTCTAATTTTGTAACGTCATGGTCTGACTCTTTCTATATAAACAGGCTAAACCAGTAGAACCTTTAAAACAAGTACAAGGAAATGTTTGTTTAATAAGGCCACAGTAAAGATTTTTTTTTTTTTTTTTTTTTGCCTAATGCAGACTCATTGAATGAGAGTGTAAGCAGTGTTTGAGGTTAGGGATCAGCTGTGGCTATTCAGGCTTGTAATTACAGCTGTGATAAGTGTGTTTTCAAGTCTTGCTGTGCTGAGAGTTTTCTTAATCCATTATTTTACTAGACCTTTCATTGCCCCTCCTAGTACATCGTAAGAATTCCTGAAACACTGTGAATCATGGGAAAACAGCTGTTAGGCTATTAATATTTGGCTATATAGAGACATAAATTTAAGTCTTACCTAGGCAAGTGTGTGGTCATGTCTGACATCATTAATATTGTATTTAGTAGCCACAGTAAGCATGGAAATATTACAACTCTATATGCAGTGAGGACTGGATAGTTTAAAGTCTAGCTTTTTAATTTAGCATTGGGGGAAGAAAATGCGTAGTGAACTTTTAGTCCATTATTATTAATAGGCTCGGTTATTGTGGACTTTGGGAGCTGGAAAAGACATGTTTAAGGTTTGGTGTTTGCTGCAATTGGCTTCCATATATTTTTATGAAAACAAGCATGAAGCTGATGTCTCGGCTGATTACTCTTTGCTCTTTAAGCCATGCAGAGATCCATGCTATTGAATGTCAAACAGGATTGGACACTTGATACAGTTGAGCTGCTTTCACCTGTACACCGGCAGTTTACTGCTTGAAACAACAAATCTATGAGGGTTGTTCCTCACTTAAAGAGAGCCCATATATTCTGCCTTGGATGACTTTGAACAAAGAAGAAATAAACTTAAAAATAACTTTAGGTGGATAATTTCATACTCTAAGTAATGTTTCCCTCTTAAATTCTACCACCATGCCTGCTTTTCTTCCTCTAAGAGGTGAGCTAGCTATAATTCTAAACAGTATCTCATGTATCACAGTGATAAACTTTCTGATTATGAGACAGAGGTGGCTGAGGTATACAATCTAGTTTCCACAAGGTGTGAAGTTGATCTCTGTGTGCTTCTTCAAGGATTAACAGATTCTTTGTGCAATTAGATATGAGCTTTTGCCCATTTACACATTGGGGTGTATTTGGATCCGATAGAATAACTGGTCTGTGGTGAGTAACTAAAAAAAAGTGCATGCTTTGGGCAGCACTTCTCATACAGCTGCACCAACTCCAGGAGGTCTGCATGAGGCAAGGCATTCTGGTTGACTGTTGGCTAATGAGTTTGCTGCTGAGATACATTGATTGAAAATTAAAATATATTTTCTGCTGTGGCTGTGTTAATGGAACTGGTTGGCACAAACTGGGTCTAAATTCCTTGCTTTGAGGTACAGCTGTCCACCTTGCCTGTTTAACAACTTAATTTAGACATAACAATCAGATAACCTGTGGAAAGCTTGAAAATTGAGATCTTATAAACAGGCACAAGAATTCAGGTTAGCCTATTTAGTTTTCAAAGCCACGCTAATTAAAAAGATTAACCTAATTTTTAATAAGAATGTGTATGCTACCCACCAATGTAAAATATTAGACACGCATGAATCATAGCTTATAATACAAAAAATGGGAGTAGTATTATAGTCTCTCTATCAAAAGGTAGAATTAATATTAACTTGCCACAGGAAATCCTAGAGGAAACACCTAAGACTTGCTGGAAGACAGTCTATTTTTGGGAGGGGGAGGCAATGAGGTTTCAACCCTCATTTCTCATTCTGGGTGTTGGAAATGACTTGATTACTTTCTGTAAGGTATTAGAATTTTCGTATTATAAAAAACCATTTAAAAATCTTAAAAGAAAACAAAACCAAACCTACGAAAACTCAACACCAACCAAACAAAAAAAACCCAAACACCCTCTGTACAACATACCACAAATGTGTTCATATAGCCACAGGGAGATTGTATAGATGTGAGGCAGTGAACAACAGAAGTGGACTGTTTGTTCAGTGCTTCATGATTGCTCTCGTTCATTTGAATTGCTTTAGCATTTAGAATCAGATCTAACATGATACAAACTTTTCTGTGTGGGAGAATAAGCAAGATTAAGACAAATACAGCTCCCTACGTGTGTTGTTTAAATGGTTCATCATCGAGAGGATACTTGGAACAGCATCAGTTCTCATAAACACAAACCAATGAGGCTTAAACAGTGTATCCGCAGAAGTGCACTTCAAGGCCAGATTCCACCTTCCAGGCACAGCTTGAATACTGGACTCTGAACTGAGCTGTTTTGTCCATGGTGAGCCAAGAGGGATGTTTCAACAGCTATAGGTCTCCAAGGCCACGATAAACAAAATGATTAGAACAAAAATGTGAATATTTTCTTCATTCCCCCCCCGCCCCATAAAACGAGTCTTGGTTTTTGCCTCTAACTGAAGAAGCTGTATTTCTTTGGTTGGTGTATATCTTCTGTTGTGGATAAGATACTTGCACAGCAGGGATTGGGTTTTTTCCTCCCCGTCTTTCCATTTCCAACTTTCCCATTTATCCCTGGAAACTGCTGCTGTTCCAAATATTCTCTCTCAACAATTTCGGTAACACATGCAGGGCACTGAATTTGCTTCTTGTCTTCATACTCTGCCAGCTCACCCATTTTGAACAGTATGAGGCTACTACTGTTTCCCTTCCCCCCCCCCCCTCGCCCCAACCTGGTAAGTTCATGGATGCTTATGTAGAATTAAGAGGGAGGAAGGACTTGAATGATGATGTGGGGGAAAAAAGTGAGGATTTTAGTATCTGTCCACTATGCCATGCTAGCTGGTTTTTCCTTATGTCCAGATATTATGCGAATTGATCAGTTGCCTGTATTGGTGTCTGTAATCAGGCAGATGCCCTCGTTGCTGCTTTTTTTTTTTTTTTTTTTTTTTTTAGATATTTACAGAGCTGCTCTCAAGTGGAAGCAATATAAAATTGGAGTTTTGGAGTTGAAGAAATCAGGGAGATAAGAGAGAAAAGTGAAAATATTTGAAAATACATGAAAACTACTAGTAGAGCAGATAGCAATGATGCTGAAGCCTAAGAGGCAAGGATTGGAACTGGCCTTAGGGCAGGAAGAAGGAGAAGTTTAATTTTCTACAGTACATGTCCTTTCCATGCTTCTCACTCCTTTGGGAAGATCAGTGATCAGCGTCCTTCACATCAAAAAGAAATTCTTATCACGTGCCTTTCTGAGTTTTCTACTGTGTGAAGTACGGAGTGAAAAATCCTGTTACTAGCTGAATTTTGCATCCAGATTATTCTGTAATTTTTAGAAAAGAAGTCTTTATTTTGTAACATGTTACTTTAGAGAAATATTTGAAGTGGTGAAGCTTACATAGTAGTGCTAAATTTTTGTATCAGAGTTACTGATTTTTGATGAAATGTTCTTGTTCATTGACTCCATTTTGCTGGTTCGGAAGTAAACACCTTCTGAGTGACTCTTCTTTCTTGTCCTTTTGTCTCTGGAGTTTTTGTGCATGACCAGCTTTACAGGCTGTTTTCATTTCGCCTTTTGTATCAACTGTGGCTCTGTTGGTCAGGCTCAGCACATTTGCCAACACAGCTCTTTCAACTGGTTTTAAAAACAGGCTTTCGTAGGTCCTGTCCAGCTTCAGCTGCTGTGCCAGGACAGCTCTATTAGCTGGATGGTAATGGCCTGGCCACCTCTGCCAGCACAGTCCCCTGGCTGGCTCCAGAGCAGCTGCCAGCACGGAAGGTGCCAGGGCTGCCGGGGTGGCTTGGGGGAGATTTGCTGGCTGTCAGGACTGTGGCTGTCATGACAGTCTGCCTGATATATGCAGCTGCTTTTAAGAGTAATTGTAGCTGGCTGGAAGCTCACCAGTGGCTGCGGCTGCTGCAGTCTTGCATCTTCTGTATAGAAATGGACTATGAAGCTGAGAAGCGTTAGAGAAACTGTGTCCATGCATTATAAATAACAATCCTTGTCATTATGAGTTTGTAATTAATCAGGGTATAACCTACTTTTAATGCTAGGGTTAACTGCTATTTTTTTTTCTAAAGAAATCTGTATATCTTGTTACTGTCCTGCAAGAAACTAATTCTGATCTAAGTAGTTTTAACTTAAGTGAATGACTCCTCTCCTGGCAATAGTGACATTACCTAAATGTAAATGGAGCCCAATGTTGACTGCAAGTCTGAAGCCTTGTTTTGTAGGAAAGCAATCTGTTTTGTATGTCACACTTGGCATTCAGTTTATGGAGTGATAGACTCCTCTTCTGAAATCCTGAGACATTTTAATTAACTTTCTTTATCTTCTTGACATAGTTATACCATAGCCTGATCTTTTTTCTTCTGAAGTCCTTGTGAAGGAAGCTGAACAATGTATTGAAGTATTAACTTCTGCTTTGAACTTTTTAAACAGTGTTTCACAGCTAATATATACCTTGTCTATTTAGTTATTTTGGGATGATTTCAAGACTATCATTCTTCATAATATTTTGTTAAAGACATTTAAAAATTTTCCTGAGTTGGTTGGTAGGCTTTTGAAATGCATTCAGCAAGTCTTCTCCCAAGAGACACAATTTTAAGGTACCTTTGATGCAGTATTCCCTATTCCTGTGAATCACTGAATAGTGAAGGGCTCCTGTTTTGTTTTTGTTTATCCCTAGTTAGTTGTCCTTCAGTCCTCCCACTTTTGAAGGTTTAAAATTGGCTGTGAGAGCTTGTATAATGCCAGGCAAAGTATATAGTCTAATGTAACATATCTGAAGTGACTATGCATAAATACAGAGTTGCAAGAAAAAGTGTATGGCACCGGAAACATTGTATTCCAAACTCGCTTGCTGTAAATGCTTTCACAATATGTATTATTAATATTTTTTGGTTCTGCTGAAACTGTAATATCGTAATGCATTACAGCAATGTCTGTGACATAAGTGACAGCTTTCATCACTTATAAAACTACGCTCCAGTACATGCAGTAACATCGCCTTTAGACTTAAACTGCAATGATTGCATCTGGCAGTTGCATATGGTGAAACTTAGCTACTGCCCTTTTAATTAAATTATAGTTGGGAGCTTGCTTCTGGGAGCTTGCTGATCAACTGAATTTCACAGTAAAATAACAGAAATGTGACTTATTGTAAGTAAGGGAATTTGCAGGACATGCAAGAGCAGGCAAGAAGTTGTTCTTGCAGCTAAAATAACTGATGGCAGTGCACCATCTCTGTTGCTTCTGATAGAAAAAGACTACTACGGAATCAGGCCACACCCTTCCTCTCCTTTCCTTTCCCAAACAGCCCTAAGGAGATCTGAGGGAGGAAACATAATGCTACTGTCTCATTTGGGGTATCTTCCCTAGGTGGCTGCACTGTGAGTGGAGTACTATGCTGGCCTCTTCATTCAAAAGAGAAAAAATTCCAGAAGTAGAACTTGTCAGAATTGGTTCTTGAGAGCCTCTAAGACCCAACTTCACCTCCTGTGTCTAGGCATTGTCCCTCCTTCCATAGTAAAATCAGGTCAACATCTTCACCAGAAGACCAACGCGCATGAGAGTAACCTCGTTCAAAGTGGTGTATAGGACTGACAACCATCACAGAAACATTAATATATGTTTAAAAAAAAACAAAAACAAAAACAAAAAACCACCACCAACAAAAAAAAAACCAACAAAAAAAACCAATCTGTGCCTGGCTAAGCTGCTTCTATGGAACTTGGCAGGTAGGCCCCCCTTTCAGTCTATTGAAAGTAGATGCTATATACTATTTCAATCTCTAGCCTTGAAGGTCTCCCTAGTCAGGCTTTGTTGACTTTCTCAGAAGGGCCACGTGCACACTCCCAATTCTGAGCCTTTAGAATCTCCAAATTCTCTAATAGTTCAAATTTTCTCCTTAATACAGCTTGTTTGTTTTATGTTTTCTTATTTATGGCTTTTACTTTTGGGGACACATTGTAGCTGTCACAAATAAAAGCACTATGCCAAACAATTTCTAAAATTTTTTTTCTTCTAGGCAGAAGAAACACAGAGAAATTGTATGAGGGTCCTCACAATTGCAGGCCTTATAGCAGCAGTTTTTGAGATAAGACCACCTTTTTTTAATTGTCTAGACATGGATTTAGATGGTTGCTTTAGGCTATTCAAATTTAAGTGTTTTGGACATGGCTTCTCAGCATCTCTTTTTATTTTTTAATTGGAGCTGAGGGATTATGCTTGAGGAAGCTCAGTTAAGACAACTTTGGCTTGCATAATTGCCTCAGCAGGTTGGTGACTCAGTGCCAAGCTCCATGAAAGTTTAAAAACATTTGGGATTTAATGGTAGAAATAGTAAATATGAAAGTTTTCAGCGTACCATTTTCCTTTCAGGTTTTCGTAAAGCTTCTGGTGTTATGGGGCCATTTGAAAAAAAGGAAATAAAGAATCCTGAGGGGCATGCCTTTCTGTGTGTTGGAGAGCAAGGTTTTAGTATGGTCCAAACACTTCTTATAGAATGACTCTTCTTTGTCTTAGTCACTATATACTAGAGGTTTAAATACCCCAGTATTTTATCTGTTGTTATTGTGCTGCTTTCTAATGAAATTAACCTCAAGGTTTCCTGCTTCAGAAGGCAGTGACTCTGTAATTGACAGATGGTGATAAAATCCCATAACTTTATTACCAATGTTTGTGCAGATTGATATATGGATGCTGTTGCACATCTCTGAAACAGATTCAAACAAGCTTAATGAATCTAGATGTGTCTGTAGAGTCTCTGTTTGACAAGGTCATATGTTCACATAAGCTAAGGATAAACGCTTTTTAGGGATAAACATTTTTTGCAACACAGAAAATGTAAGCACGTACCCTAATATGAAGGAGTTGACTTGCTGGCTAAATGTAACGCATGTCATAGCTAGCAGTTATGTGCCTGCCCGGTGTCAAGAGGCATGTATGATTTCACGTTATTGTCACCACTTCCAATAACTAAACTACTTCTGGTAACCTAAGTACTTCGTAGATACCTTCATGTACTGCTTGCACTGTCCACGATGGCTGTAATTTCAAACATTTTATGGACATCTAGTTATTCTCCCATTTGCTTGGGTATATATTCTTCTGGCTATAAGCAATAATACTTCATGAATTGCCTATCTGTTGCTCTGAGAATTGGTACTTTCATTTACCTCCTATCACCTTCAGGCAGGCTGTCCTGTATCTCAACTCCACGTGTAAGCATGCCCTAGTGGATTGTGTAAGCAGAGCCATATAGCACTTGGTAGGATGTAGATTTCCCATTTAGATGCTTGATTACAGCCGTTAGCCTTTGCACTGCTGTCCCCTGTATACCTGACTGTTTTCACTTGTTATATAAAAGAAATTATTTTTCAGGTTAAGCCAACTCAGGTTATAGCCTTGTTTCACAGTACACTGTCTGTCATTCCCCAGTGCTGGAGGGAAAGAGCAGCTGAATGAATGGGAGGAAAAGGACAATGAACAAAGTAAGCAACTGATGGGAGGAAGTGCCACATTACTTCTGTGGGATTTTCTAGAGGTAAAACCACAACATTCCAGGTGTTAGAATACTTTTACTCCAGTAATGCTAGCTGGATATGCAATTTTTGCCCGATCTTTAAATAAATAAAAATCTGAAGGGTTGGATTCCTGGACAAAGCAGAAAGGATGGAAAAAACAATTCTTATATTGTTCTGCAGTACAAACTGAGTGAGTGGATTTGTAAGAATCTTGAGATTTGTGGTAGCAGCCGGGTTCTCCTGTTGTTGCAGGGCAGCATGCCTGAGGCAAGCCTAAACAAGTCCAGGAGCTCTTCCTTACCACTGTGTACCTCCTTTGCACATCCTTTGGGGTAGCCATGACAACCACTGCCTGGTCCTGGTGAACAGCTAATGATCTTGCTAACTACTCAGTGCATCTCTGCTCAGCTGGTGTTCACTGGTTTCTTTTTGGAGGGAGAGTTGTGTTGATTTTCTAAATTGTTATTATTAGTTATGCAGTACCTCTGTCTTTGATATTGTATTGTTTTATATGATTGCCAACAAGAAATCATCTAGAGTAAAGGTGCCTCCGGCAATTATTGTGTTTACTAACTGGCAAAGTGGTAACGGCTAAATTTCACTAAACTTGCATCCTTTCGTATTTAATCTGTCACAAACATGATACAGTTTTGGTTGAGTTTGAGGGGAAGGAGGAAGTACCCAGCACATAGATATTGGTTTTTTTTTTCCTCTGACCAGGAGGGCTTGCTCCCCAAGTAAATTCATCTCTCGCTTTATAAAATTATTCTGCCAGGCTTCTGTCTGTTCCTGCAGATGCTCTTCTTTGCAGGAGAGAATGTGATCAGTCTTGTTACCACACTTGCTTTTCTCCCCAAGCTTTTCCTTTATATACTGATCAGAGGGAATCTGCAGCTTTTCTCATTTGTGCTTCCCACACCTTTGGTGTTTAGCTTGCATGTAGCCAAGAGTAATCTTTAAGGCAACTAATCTTTGTTTAGTCTCTGTGTGCTGAGGAGCTAAGGCAATATATCACAGCTTTATTTTGTAGGTTTTTAAAGCCATTAATGAGTTTATAAAACCCACAGTCTGTAAAGGTGTAAAAGACAAGGAAATTATAACCTCTTTTTTCAACCTGTCTGGCATGCACAAGGTACTGGAATTCAACCCTTAACTGCATTTTTGGCACCTTCCTAGACCGAGTCCAATTCTTGTTGTTTCAAAGTTCATGGTACTTCATTGCTGTGAACTCAGTTTGAGTTTGTTGATATGATATCTCTCAAAATATCTTGGCTTACAGAGGATGCTTGCCCCTTTTGCATTTTTCTGAAAGCATATGTAATGAACTGAATAGTTCAGAGTTTGTGGGTGTGAGGGGGCGATGTTGTTCTACTTCCTCTTAGTCATTCCAGCCTTATGCTTGGGGAAAGGCAAGAACTATAGTTAATCAGTCCTGTATTCTAGCCTATGAATGTTGTTCTTCAAACGTTATTAAAACTGGTGTTCCTTCTGCCCGTGTACAGGAGTACATCTGTGCTGGCCAGAGGGCAAACGAACAGGAATGCTGCCCTTAAAGCGAGCTGGTTGTGACCTGTTGTGGAAATGTGGTAGGCTGAATTTCAGGACTGATGAAATCTCTACAGAAGGTTTCTGAAATTTTGAATTAAAAGTTTCCTGGGAATTGAACTAGTCATGACCTCAATGCAAGTACCTACTGAACGACATATATCTCAAGTCTCTTTTTTATTAACGTGTGAGGGAAGTGACAAAAAATAAGAAAAAATCAGGAGGAGGAGTGCCTTTCGTTTAAGTTGTCTCCAAGAAACTTTTAAAGCCTGTACAGAGCAGTGTCCAAAGGCAAAAGACGCCCCCGGACAAAACAGGCATGTCTATGTACCCAGAGCAGAAATGCCAGAAGAATCACGTAGGAATGTGAAACTGAGTGGAGTTGGTGTTAAAATAAAGAAGCGCTTGTACGTTAAGAGAAGCTGATTTACATTGAAGTTGTGGTAAAAGTCGCCAAATAACACCTGCACAGGCATAACTGTGCAATAAGGTCTCATCTGGAGGTACAGGTGTTTCTCAGGTTTTTGAAGCAGTACTGCACTGTTTAGTGTTCTGTTGCTGCTTTTTTTTGCGTGAGAACAGTTGCAAGCAAGAGCTAAGCTAATACTCTGACATACCTCTGTAGCAAGCAATGATTTGTGGTACACAATTGTTTTTCAAGAAGAGGCTATTGCAAGGAGAGTGTTTGTCTGTTTGCACTGATTCTTTGATTGCCTGGTGGGAGAGAGTGCTGTTCGTGCATCAATTAAGATAAAATAAAACAAAACCTAGATTCTGTCTGAGACTGGCCCTCAAATGAAAAATTTGTATCTTTGGTCTTAACATCTATGTGATTGAGGAGTGAAAGTAATTTGAAAAGCTTTTTTTCATTCGTATAGGTAGCCAATAAATGCAAAATGCATGGAGTAACATTTGAAACTGATGGTTCTTGATTTTTAAACATTGTTCGGTGTGGACTTGGACTCCTTTTCAGCTGATACGGTATTATTTAACTAGATTTCATTGATGCAGAACAGCAATGACAGCAAGGTACTGCTGATGACTCTTCCTCAGAGTCTAAAAAGACTGACTAAAAAGTTTGATGATGCTCATGGGAATTGTTTAACTTCTTGGACATATGTTACATAATGTTCAGCTTAATTTCCTTCACTTAAGGTATGTTTGTGAATAAGGTACAGTCAATTTAAAAAATGCTCTCTGTACTGCTGCAGAAACAAAACAGAGTGCCCTCGACTCTTACTGAAGAGAGATGCTGAGAACATGCTGCACCATAATAGGTGCTCAGCTGTTCATTGGATCAAGACCTGCTGCACGAAGAGGCATGAGGAAGCATAAAACCGAAAGTAATATAGCCTAAAGTAAGGTAGAATCAGAGAAGCAGTAACTGGTATGACTAGAATGATAATTAAGAGCTGGGTTCCCAGTTGTCAGTAGAACAGTGTATGCTTGTACCAGAAGTGCAAGAAGAATTGAACTGAAGAATTTACCGCAGACATCTTGGATTAGATGGATAAGATCAGACCATTTTCATATTGGCTGGCAAGGATTAATCAGATGTTTGTTCTGTTTTACAGCCTTCTCCCTGCTGACCATCACCCACCATCTGACCATCATCAGTTTGCTTTAAAACATCTTCCCTTGCATTGTGCTCTTATTCATACATTGTGAGAAAGCTGTATTTTCACAAGTATCTTAAGAGAACGCTGCCAGCAGAAGAGCTGGTTGCATCCTCTGCCTATACCTGGGTGCTCATTCCCGCCTCCCTGGCTCTCTTCCTTTTCCCTGGATGTGTGTATGGGGAGCTTCACTGTGAGCTCTGTTGGAAAACCTCTCAAGACTAAAAGTGATGTGGAAGGGGCAAGGGGGAAAATCTAAATTGTTTGGCTTTCATTCATTCTGACTGGGAACTTTAATTCTGCACAGCTTAACCTCTTGCATTGCCATCAATAGGATTTAAGCATGTATTGAAAAACTAAGTTTAAGTTTGGTACTTTCTTTTGTAAGAGCATTTCAGTATAAATTTTATTTGTCCCCATCTATGTACTTACTCTATTTTCTGTCCAACTAAATAATTAAAAATATTATAACTTGATTATTTCACATGAGGAGCTTTTCCAGAGTGGTCAGGAAGAAAGATTACTTTGATTTGTATATAATTTGGAGGGGGGGGGAGGATTTTAGCATTGTCTGATACCAAATATTTTATTAGCATTCAATAGTCTAACCTACACGTTAAGCGCTTCATTAAGATGTAAAAATTTGCTCCCTCCTTCCCCCCCTGCAATTATTTAAGCCTGTCTGGAAATAGCACATATGACAAAGATCTGTGATGGAGTGCTGAATTGCTGCCTCTGCAAATAAAAGACTGGGGAAATTCTCTTTTTCAAAATTGAAGATTATCTCACATCCGTTGTAACCTTGTCAGGTCTCAAAGTGAGCTTAAACAATTCTTGATACAGAGGGGGAAAGCTTAGCTATCTGTATAATTGCATCCGCATTGAGCAACACAACTTGTTTGCTTAGATTAGGATGTGAGATTCCCCAAATTTGCAGGCCACTTTAAAAGCCATGATGATGCTTTGGGTTCATCCTCAACAAAAGGAAGGTGAGCTTCTGCTTATCTAATTTTTGAGTACCGTTTTTGACACCGCTATAGACCTCCTGCGTGACATAAGTCTATAAGCCTTTCTTGCCTTTTACAGCTTTTAGGATGAGAGAATAATACCTGGGCTCAGTCTATCACAGTGATGTGCTGAATGAAGTCTTATGTTATGTAACACTGGGAGAGAGGCATGCTCTGTGGTTTGTTTTTTTTTTTTTCTAAACAAAGAAATCTAGAATGCCCATGATCCCAAAGAAAACAGAGAAATCCAGTTATTTCCTATAACAGAAACTTTAAGATCCTGAAGTCAATAAATGGACAGGTTAAAAAAAAAATTAACTGCTATTAAGAAAAGCAATTATTGGGGATGTTCAGGGTATGTTGATAATGTTTTGGACAATAAAAAGACTGTCTCAGTGTTTATGAAATAAGTAGCGATGGTCACGGCTCAGACTGAAGTGTTTTCCGTTGGGCGGCAGTGAAGTGCTGGATAGTTTTATAAGTGTACTGAAATATGTAGTCATCAAGTAATAAACACGATAGGAAGCTGGTGCTTTAGGCTTATATGACTTATTCTGTGCCATTCTTAAATAGAATAAGAGTCTTCGGTGGAGATTTTGATATCTTGCTAAGAATCAGAGAAAGATTGATCAGGTAGTCCAGAGAGATGAAGTGATGCCAGCATAGAGGAGGACTTTTTAAAAACTGAGAAAAGGGGCATATTTCTTACATACACGGAAGCAATCATCAGAAAGGAGACGTGGGGCAGGGGAGAAGCAAGGCTCTAGCTACCGTGTCTCACTAAGAATCTGTCCTTTTCCCCTGAAGCATGTGTGATTGCTGCACTGGTTCATCTATTTAAATTTCTCAGTGAAAAAGAAACAAAAGGCTGATCCGTGGCTTGGGGACAGGAAGAATCTTAACTAGCTACTGCATTAGTTGCTGCCAACGCACGTATGTGCACCCTGTTGCTTTTTATATTTTCTCAGCTATAAAATGTGAGTAATAATGCTTAAATTATGTATCATTCAGTGTTGTGCGAGTTAATTAGATAATGCTACATAGTCCTTTGAAGATGAAATGCATAATATAAATGTTGTATAAAGCTTACTAAGGGTCTCTGTGTCAGGTAGGTAGAAACCCATGGTAACTGCAGACACAGGAGAACTGAGAAGCATAAGGCAGAGGCACTTGGGCTGGCTGCATGCAAATTGACTTCTGTCGAGCAACAGAATAGCACATTCACACAAATTTGTCCCATGCTGGCAAGGCCTGCAGACTGGCACAACAACATGTAAACACTTCTGGACTAAAGCTTTTAGTTTTGTGCTGTCTAACCTACTGCTTTAGGAATCTTTGCTTTGTTATGTGTTAGAAATACTGTAAGTGGCAAAGAGAAGGAATTGAAATGCAACCTCTGTTGTCTTGATATTTCTGACTTGAGACATTTGTCAGTAGCAGGTCAGATGCTAAGGTAGCATGAAGTTTAAAGGGAAAAATGAAAGGATGGAGACATATGTACACCGCTTCAGGAGCTGGAATTTTAATACCAATAGTTGTGCGATGAACTAAACTGGGATAGAGTGAGAACTGCTGCTTACTGAAGCGTTTTAGCAAAGCTTGGAGGATGGATTAGTCAAAAGCATTAGTGCTAACCTTTTTTCTGTTTAGTTTACTTTCTTGTTTCTCCTGTTGGATCTTTCTCACTGGTGTGTACAGGAACTTTATCCCCTAAAGATCTCTGAGCAGGTGTTGTCTCTTAGCTAGCATAACTACCCAACTTTTCACCATTATTTACTAGCAAAAGGGATTTCATCTGGTAACTAAAGCATGACTGACTTTTCTTTCAAAGAATTTTTGGCTGCTTGCCATGTGTTTTGCAACTGAGCAACATCATGGTACATTTCACTTGTCACTGGTGTCAGCAAGCTCTCTTACAGTGCTTGAAATAGTTTTACCAGTTTGGGGCTTAGAGTGACTTAGATGAATAAGTTGCATCTTACTGGAAGGTCAAATGAAAGAAATGCGGATTTATAGGTCTCCTTGGTGAAAAAGTACAGAAACGCACGCCAATTCCAGATCAGCATTGCTTAACAATGACAAGAGCAAAATTAAAAAGTAAAAGTAGGAAAGGTGTTGCTACGTCTTTGAGGTCTTTTTCTGTAGAAGCCATGTTTTGTTAATCTATGGCTGAAAGATTTCAAAAACATATAATTACATAATGAAGTAGGTTATTTTTTCGAATATAGATCATTACTTCAGTTTGAACAGTATATGTATTAGTGTCTCCTCCAAATAACTGAACTGTGCATTGAACTCTGACTAGTTTTTTTTCCACACAGATTTAAGACTAAAACATTTACTATTCTTTTTTCTTTCAAGTTGAATCTTTTATTACTTAAACAGGGTTAACTTATTTTCTCTAAAACTTATCTTGCAGATCTTAGAATCTCAAGACATGTATTTCCTTGGACTGTTGTCTTTGCTTGTTTTGCAAAGCAAAGCCTTCAAGACAAATTTTCCTGATGAAACCATTGCTGAGCTTTCTGTGAATGTTTATAATCAGCTGCGAGCTGCAAGAGAAGATGAGAATATTCTTTTCTCTCCTCTGAGCATCGCAATAGCCATGGGAATGGTAGAGCTCGGAGCCCATGGAACCACTTTGAAAGAAATTCGACATTCCTTGGGTTTTGACAGCTTAAAAAATGGTAAGGCCTTTTAATCATGTTTTACGATGGGGCTTTTTGTCTTAAAGAAACAGATGGCAATGCTTGAACAGCGATGGAAGTGGCCCGGTCGTGTCCATGGGTTATTAATCAGTAGGCTTCTTGGCATCCTGTTTGATGGCCTGAGCATGCTGAAGCATGCTTTGGAGGATTCTGTGTAAGCTGAGAGGCGCTAACATACAACCCTGGCTTGGGCACCTGAATCTTAAGCAATTGCAGATAACTGTTGATCTTGCTTTCTGTGCAAAATAAGCTTGCCTTTGCCTTTAGTGTTATAAGAAGATTTTTAGGAACATTGTTTTTAGGGATTATAATGAAACCTGAAAAGGAAAGCAGTAGTTCTAGCAATATTGCTTATAAGAAAGTAAGAAAATCTTAGTAAATTAACTGGAACTGTCCCTTACTTTGACACAACTTGTTTGGTTCTTGTAGGTAGAACCTGTAGGTTGTTTACCCTAATTCTATGTTGCTAATGTTCTGTCTGCATTGCATAATGTTGCATACAGATATATAAGCTAATTTAGGAAATATAAAAGTCTTGATTGTTTCAGCACAATATGCCACGTGTTCCCATCAGCCTTTCTGGGAAACAGGATTCACTTATTTAGCAGAGAACAATACTACCACACCGTCCTGTTTGTAGCATGGGATGAGCTAAGTCATGCATCTGGATGTACTGCTGTGCTGTGGAGTGCAAGCACACTCTGTTAGTGCAAGCAACTGTAATATGACTGCAAATGGAGGGGATGAATGAATGGCAAAAAATGACTTTGAAGAGGCAATTTCTATGAATTTTGATGTCAAAGTAATTGGTTTAAAACCTGGATGAGATTTCTTATTCATACAATGTACTGGACTTCTAAGTCTTCAGTGAAAGGATCTTGGGGAGGAATTTCTGAATACAAGTGTTTACGATGTGTTCAGCAGTACCACTGCACAGACAATGTCTCTCTGTGGAGACCACAGCACATATAAAACATTGGTAAATTATCCCTTAGCTATAATTGAAGAAGTTATGCAGTTGATTCGAGCTGGGCCATTCACTGTTCTTGCATATGAGTGATATTCAGTGAAAGTACTCCAATGATTTCTGCTTGGAATATATCATTGCATTCAATTTTTAAGTTTGGGGGTTTTTTGGTTTTTTTTTGGTTTTTTTTTGTTTTTTTTTTGTTTTTTGTTTTTTTTTAAATTAGGAATTTCAGCTTCAGGTAGATGACACAATGGTACAAGCTTCCTATCTTAAAGCAGACTACTTTAATCCTACTCAGGATTCCTCATTACCCAAGCAAATGATTCTGTCTACCCCACGCAGGATCCTGGGAAATTCTAGACTTTTTTTTGCAGAGAGAAGTCTGTGGGGAAGTCCTTAGCTTCAAAACTTGAAGTTAATTTTTCCTTAAACAGCTGGGTTTTAGGAAGTAACAAAAATTCTGTTAAGGATTTGTGGTGGCAAGACATACAAGTGTGACTTGTAAGAATAATATTTTAATTACTCTTTTAATGTTAAAAGGATTAACATTGATAGCTTTGTCTGTGATGGGATCCAAGTGTCTCGTTAATTGTGCTAATTATAGGTAGTAGAAAAAATAAGCTCTAAATAATATGTTCTGTCTTGTAGATTGTTCTTTCGGATCTGAAGGTGTGTGCAGGTTTAGAAACAAGTTTATTAAAAAAACCCCACAACTCCCCCCCCCCCCCCGCCCCATAAAATGTCATTGTGAATTTCCAGCAGAAAAAACATGGAAACACTGAAGCTGTTTTTCTTTCCTCAGGTGAAGAGTTTACCTTCCTGAAGGACCTTTCTGATATGGCAACTACTGAAGAAAGTCATTATGTTCTCAATATTGCTAACTCTCTCTATGTGCAGAATGGATTTCATATCAGTGACAAATTTCTGCAGTTGGTGAAAAAATACTTTAAAGCTGAAGTAGAGAATATAGATTTCAGCCAAAGTGCAGCTGTAGCTACCCACATCAATAAGTGGGTGGAGAATCATACAAATAGTAAGTCCACGTCATTCTTCTATATACTTCCTGCAGTAAGTGTTTGTGTTTCCAAAGTTATACAGTGTTGTTGAATTGTTGCCTTGGCCTTTATCTGTTCTGTTTAAGACTAAAGTATCTCCTCCCATAAAAAGAACTCTAGCATCAGCTCTTTGTCAAGTTTGGTGTTTGTTTTTTGTGTTTTTTTTTTTTTTTTTTCCCCTGTGCAGGAATGATCTGTCTTAAATAATATTAGCTATTGTTAATCATATAGTAGTATCTGTCTAAATATTTTTTCCCCATCTTACTATGTTGAAGTACCTGTAACATTTATTGAAGGAGAATGTTTTAATAGTAGGCTTTTTAATAGTATTTTAATATTGATTTTGGTGTTAAATTACAAAAAAAAAAAAAGATAAGTACTATTGCTAATTGCAGAAAAGTTGTCTACAAAGGGGTTATTAGCCTAGGCTTTGGATGTGTGGAGTATTGCTAGTTCCCTGAGGAACTCAAAATTACAAGGTACTTAGAAATTAGAATACTAAGAAATAAAAAAGATAATTTTGAACCACAAAATCAGACCATGTAATGTAATCTTTTCCAATGTGAGAAAACTAGATAGCATGTTGAGAGAGTAGTTCATTTCAGGAAGACCGTCAACAGAGTTTCACAACAAAAATTTGCAGCAGGGGAGTAAGCACAAAATTACAGTTGTAAATATGCATATTCAGATCTGCATGATATAGTGCTTGCTTTGCTTGTGGAATCCCAAAGATGTGACGTTTTCTGAATACATGTAGAGTCTCAAGGTATGGGAACAAAGTTAGTCCCCTGTTGTATGGATCAAAGCATAATCTTATTCTAGTTCATCTGACACTCTGGAGGTTGATATTTTAAGAGTAATTCAACAGGGGCCTGACTCTAACATCAGTTGTACCATTGTAAGTTTGAAGGTACCGGAATCCTCTGTAAGGAATTAGCATGTCCCCATGTAGTCTGAGCGTTTAAGAATCCGTAATGCTTTATGGAAATGTATGACACCAAAGTGGAAAAACACCTCATATAATGCTTTTATTCCATTTTGGAAATGATCTATTTTTTCCAAGGGAAAATCACAGCTATTATATTCATAGTAAATTCTGCCCTTTATCTCAAGCTACAGAAATAGAGGCAACATAAGTGATGCAGCAGATTGCAGTGTTTTCAGAGAAACGTGGTGTCTGTCTGAAGGAAAAGTAAAATTGTCTTTCTTGTAGAAAGCACAGCAAGTTCTCCTGCTTAACACCTGCCACATGTGCTGACCGAGCTCATAACCATTGCCCTGGAAGGAGCTGTGCAGAACTAACAAAGGCGGCTGTGGGTCTCAGTGTTAGGTTGTGATAGTAACAGTCCCTCAGCCTAGTCTCTGACCACTAGATCTCATTCTCTCCTGCCTGCCAGCTCTGACAGAGGAGGCTCACTTTCTCATTAGGAAAGGGGTACAAGACAGGCAGGTTTCCAATTCCAGCATGTTAAGCGTGGTGGGAGGCTTGGACCAGAAAACATAACTGTGAAAGTTTCTCTGGCCAGAAAAATTCTTAACATTACATTAGTGTATTAACAAGATGTGGCTGAAAAGTATAAGGGAATATGATGATGTACCAAATAGGAATAGAAAAACTACTCAATTTTTCCTTTTTTTCCAACCATGGAGAGTGAGTATGGCAGTATTGGTCACATCTTATTTCTAAGAATGTTCTAGATAAAATGAAGTACAACCAGCAACCCAGAAGAAATACCACCCTATGGTACACAAATTTCACACCAGTTAGTCAGTGTCATATGCTCCAGAAAGCAGAATTAATTTGTGTGTTAAACCATGGATTAAGAAGTAATAATCAGACTGAGGAGTGTGTTTATTTTAACACCTTGCATTGCAGTATCAGTTAAAAATAGAAGTGAGCAAGAATGCTATCTGAAGTAGGCTGTAATTCTTCAAGAATAGTGACAAATCTGGTCAGTGCACCAAATTTAACAAACTCAAAATTACTTTGCTGAAAAGCAAGCCATTTAAGATGAGCTAAAGCAGGTAATGTACTGTATTCTGATGTAAATGACTTATTTAAGGGTAGGAGCAAAGCAGCTGCCATGCTCAGCTGACATACCTCCCATGAATAGAGCAGATGCTAGATGTTTTTTCTCTTTTGCTTTTCAAGAGCTAATGTCAGTGGAACAAATGCTGTGAATTTATGTGGGTTTTTTATGATTACTCCTTACTTTGAAGTCAGTAGGACATTACTGAAACTGAATGCTTCCTTCAAAATTGGCCCAGGTGAAGTTCCAATGGATATTCTTATACACTTTAAATTAAGCACCTATTTAAATGCTTCTTTGGATTGGAGCCAAAGTTTGTAGAAGTTCTGACCTTAAGACAACTGTGCTGAACTGTATTATAGCACCAGTGTAAACGTTCCTGACGTGACCCCTTTTTCACATGGTTTCATTGTGGGGTATATTTAAGTAGTGATCAAGAAACAGTTGACTAACATGTACTTGATGGAAGGGTTTATGCACCTACACTGTGATTTAGGTTTACAAAACACTGGCGGTTTAATTTGAGATTTAATGAAACATCTGAATTGGAAATTACATGTTAGCACAGCTTTTTATTTTCTTGCATTTTTCAAGTTAAGACAGCTTTGACATGCAGACTGACAGTTGGTTTTCTTCTTAGATATGATCAAAGATTTTGTGTCTTCAAGAGATTTTGGTGCTCTAACTCATTTGGCTCTCATCAACGCAATCTACTTTAAAGGCAATTGGAAATCACAGTTCAGACCTGAAAATACAAGAACTTTTTCTTTTACTAAAGATGATGAAAGTGAAGTGCAGATTCCAATGATGTACCAGCAGGGAGAGTTTTACTATGGTGAGTTGGACCTTTAGTAGTTTAAAGCTAGTAAGTCTTCCCTTAATAGGTTTGTTGCAGTAATGCTCATTTGTATTGTTGTCGGTTCTTTCACCTAGAATTTTAAATGTGGTGTTTGTCCAGTGAAGGGATTCTGATTTTGATGTCTTTTCATAATGTGCATGCTTGTGTATTATAACTAGATAGCAACATTTATAATGACCTCTTTCCTGAATACTTTTTTAGATATGTGTTTGGTGCCACGTGGTGGATTTCAGAATGTTTATCTATTATATCTAACTTCTTTACAATTCTTGTGAGCTAGTCCTGCTTCTTACTAAAATATTTTTCTTGTACTGTGCTAACTATGAAAATGAATAATGTTTGCTCATTACTGTTGTAATATCCTTAGAAAGGTAAAATAGGGGTTCTTTGAACAGTAGAACTAATGATTGTTTTTATCCTGAGCTTGAGCTCCAAGTGGGTTCTACAGTGTCTAACGTTGGCAGTATTTCACTCAGTCTCATCATTGAAAAATTGCCTCTCCTGAATAAAAAAACCTCTGCCCATTTCCATGACACTCTTGGCAGCCTTAACAACTTTTAGACTTCTCTCTGTCTAACCAGTGGAACTTAGGTAATAGGTTCAGAAGTGTGATTATCTACAAACTGTGATTGCATAAGCTTGTTTTCTTCAAGAAAGCAGATGTAAGCCTCAAATCCTGTGATGAAGAAACCAATATAAATTTTATACAGAATAAAGATGGTCATTTTTAGTTCCAGGATCTAGTAAATACTGCCTAGTATCAGCCTTCTATTTTTCCCCTATCTCCAGTGAAGACAAGAAAATACTACTGATAGCTTTTTGTTGTTGTTTTTCTCTTGTAGGAGAGTTCAGTGACGGCTCCAATGAAGCAGGTGGTATCTATCAAGTTCTGGAAATACCATATGAGGGAGATGAGATTAGTATGATGATCGTTCTTTCCAGACAGGAAGTTCCACTGGTCACATTGGAACCCCTGGTCAAAGCCTCATTGATTAATGAATGGGCTAATTCTGTAAAGAAGCAAAAAGTGGAAGTGTATTTACCAAGGTGAGAATATGCTCCCATGTCAATAGAAGGGGAAAGACTGCATTCAAATTGATCCGAGTAGCAGAGTAGGTAAAACTTGAACATCTTGATCAAGTCTGCAGTTATGTAGCACCCAGGCAAAGGTTGCTTTGACAAGAAGGCCCAGGGGGCATGCAGTGCAGAATGATGGTTGTTTGAGCACCAGATGAGCACTGCATTTGCATCCCTTTCATATGTAAGCTCCAGAAAGGAGAATTTCATCATCAGGAATATATCTACCTTGAGTGATGTTCAGAGTATTGCAGAACTCATTACTGGTAAGTTCCATTTACACAGGAGCCATAGAAATATTGCAAGTCTGAATTAACAAAAGCTAAAATGTATCATTTAGGTCCTAATTAGATTTCTATGTGCTGCTAATTTTAAAAGTTCTAATGGTGTGTGTCTGTGTATATACAAATGGTTGAGTGTTGAGAGGTATTTCCAGTCAATTTGTGTCTTTTGTCTTTTTTCTTAATTGTAATAAGTGCTGGTTTCTTTTTCCTTAGAGGAGCAATAGAGTAACAAGACATTACTACCAGAAGGGATGAAACTTCTGTCAGTTCATTTATAGACATAACTTGTGTGTGCTCAGTGGCATATTTGCTGACATATACCACTTAGTAATCTTTCCTAGAATTCTGTTTCATCTACCTTCGAATATTTTTCATGCTTGCCCTACACTTGACTTAGTAACAGAGTTATTTACTACTAAATGTCACAATAATGTATAGTTGGATCATGCTGTCCTTCAAGTGATTCATAATAATTTCATTGAAGTGTTTGTATAACAATATGGCACAAGTTTGATGTGGATCACTTCTACTTATTCTACTTTTGTGGCACTGTGCAGCGGGTACATGGCAGCTGAAAAAATAAACTATAGTGAATCCTTTTAATCATTAAAGTAGTTCTTTGTTTTCAGGTGACTTGGAGATTTGAGTTTGTTATATTTCACATGTAAAGAGATGGGCAAGAATCCCTGCAGTTAATCAGCTTCCTTTCCAAAGCAAAGGCCACTTTCAAGAAGCTAACTGCAGCTAAGCACAATAAAACAAGGCTAGCCAGGATAAATTAGGTTGAGATGGAGTGGTGCTGTCAGCATGTCCTGATTCCAACTCGAGATAGAATTCTATTTCTCTTTAAAGCTGTTACACTTGCAGTCAGAGTGGCAAGGCAACAGCAGCATTTTGGGGCTATTTTTCTTTGCCCCACAGTGAGAGTTCCATTCTTTTCTAAGTAGCATTTCCTTTGAAGAAGCACGGAGAGCAGCAAAGAGCTGCGTTGCAGATTTTATACAAACTGAACCTACTGTACGCTATTCCTGTGGTTTTTGTTTGTTTTTCTCTTGGAGCTTTAGATCCCAGGAGCTTTAGTATTAACAGTCCACTAAGATGAGGGGAGGGGTGTTTCTCCTAGGCTATTTCTTCTGCAGGCTTGGGCAAACATTACCTAGATGTTAGTGAAAAGTAAAATATGAGGATTCTTCCATCCCTTAAGCTTTCCTTTTATAACTGGAGCATTTCACAGCCTGTGCATCAGGTGCTAAAGTTGGACGTCTTGTCTCAAAGAATTTCTAGAGTGCGAGATCCACAATAGAAGTCTCTCTCCATTGATTGTATAGGGAATCTGTGAAAACTAGCTTCCAAATTTAAGAAGCTTAAGTATCTAAAGTTAATGCATGAATGTCATTGAAAACATAATATGTTTATGACTTGACTTAAGTTTATGGAGGTAGTTTGGGGTTTTGTTTGCTTTTAACCAAAAGCAGAGACTCTTGGATTCTCTGTAGCCAGGTTCTCAGAAGTGAGTTTGAGGCCTAGGTTTTCTGTGGTCATAAAATGGCCTTATTTATTCCATACTCAGGCTAGTTGTCATGCCTGTCGCTCATATCCAAGAACCTCAAAGAACTTGGTAAACACTGGTGAGTTAAAGCTGTACAAAGGCAAAACAGGTACAACAAGGTGCTATTACCTTCACTATTTTCAGATTATAAAAGATAACTATCATGAGCTTGAAATTCCATGTAGTAATATTGTAGTTTCCTTACAAAAATTCCAAAGATTAATTGCATGCTCCCAAGGTGTTGGATTTCCATTAGGGATTCAGAGGTGATCTACAGGATTTTATCAATGCTCTAAATAAACACTTCATAAATATTTTATGCTCTGACTCAGAAAGGCATGTTATGAAATGTGGCCTGCAGGCTCTGTCCTCTGAGAAATTGAAAGCAGCAGTGGAATAAAATTAAATTTTTATATCCTGAAAGATGCTATCCAATTATAAAGTGAACATTTTTTAAACTTATACATTTGTAATAGGACCTGAATGACTAGCCAAAGCAGAGTTAATCACAACTTTCCAATTTCTGTCTACATTATCTGTGTGCAAATGAAATTGTGTATTATTCCTCTTAATAGCAAAGGAGAGATTTGTACAGAATTGTTAAATTATACTTTCTCATTTTCATTTTCAAGTCATTGTTTCCAGCTTAACCCAGACTAAAGTGATCAACATTTTAATCCACTTTTTGCATAGGAGTGAAACAGACCATGAATCTAATTTACAAAGGTGTCTCTCTAACATAAATTATTTGAAGAGCATAGGAGGAACTAGTACCTCATAACACTGCTACAGTCTGCAGATCTCCTCTTAAGGATTGTTCCAGTATGCCCAGCTCTTTATAATGACCTTGTTGCTTTTTTGTACTTTTAAAATACCTTAAAAATGCCTTAGATGGCGTTGAAATTGTAAGTTGTTTTAGCTGAAGGTTTTTTTCTCTCAAAAACAAAAACAAAAAAAAACAAGCCCCCAAACTCCACAAAAACTAAAACAGCAGCAGCAACAAAAACCCAAAACCACAACCAACAAAAACCCCAACAACAACCCCAAACCAAAAAAACCCAGACATTCCCCCCCCCGCGTTTTTTTAAAACGTGCTCTCTTGAGTCCCCTTTTCATGAGGAATAGGCCAGTGCTGATTGTTCTTGAGATAGTCAGGAAAGAGGCATAAAACTGTCCTACTGAAATACTTAGCCAACTTCTGCAGCCCATAGTTAGCCTTGGATAGAAGGACCTTGCCAGAAAAAGAACCATAATCTGCCTTGCGTCACCTGGTCAGAGCAGTTGTATGGGGTTTTTGATTTGTTTTTGCTGTTGGGGGTGAGGGGCTTTGCTTGCATTGTTTCTTTTCAGGCTGTTAAATCATGCAGGCTAGTTCTAGCACCTCAGGACAACCTAGCTGAAATTCCAGCCAAAATGTTGGAATTTATATCAGTTGGCAGCTTTGTATTGTAGACTGCTTGCTATGTTAAAATAGTGATTCAGATCCTGAGGGCCTGTCCTCCAAGCAAGAATATTGTTGATTTCAAGCAATGGAGCCATTCCTTTGTTTGCTTTTTTTTCTGCAGAATTTAATGTATTAGAGCCAATCTGAAAACTTGGAATTTCTTGCTTTTGCTTATTCCAAACTTGTAGTAATTTTTGAGATTATAGCCTTTGGATGAATCACACTAGGCTCTAGTTCACTTCTGTTGTATAACTAGGTGTACCCTAATCCTTCTTGATTCTGTGGATCCTGACTGTCTAAGGACTTAATGAAAAATTCAGCATTTCAGAAGGGTTGCACAGCATCACAAAAGATGAAGCCATCTTTTTTCTGACTTGAAAGTCTCTAAAATAGAAGATGGCCTGATATGGTATGTTAAAGTTAATGCTCTATACAAACCCTAAAGGTTCAGATATATAACTAAGGAGACTGTCAGTGACATAAATGCATCCTTTTAATCTAATGCTTGTGTAAGTTTTAAATTTCATGAAAGTATCATCATTCTCTGCTAAACTCTCCAGAGAACTGTTTGTTAGTTTCTCAGTCTAATTCTACTTCCTAAGCATCTCATTCTGTTCTTCATTTCATGTGGGAGAGATCCAAAGATGGTGGAAATCAAGAGAAGTATTTTTGTTCAGCTATTTGGACTGCTTTTTATGTGTAGGAAGTAGAGAGACCTTACAAGTGAACATTGTAAAAATAAATATAGAGCTAACTCACAGCTTCGATTCTCCTTGACTGTGGCCAACAGCTGATAGGCAGAGTCAGTATCCCTTATTAATATCTTTCTACTCAGAGCTTTCTAAGGTGATCTGTAGAAGCATATATCCATGAACATGTGTGTTGGTGAACCTTCTAGAACTGCTTAAGTACAGAAGCTCTCCTCTTTACTCAACAGACCAGTCTTTCTGTTCTGGTCCTATGGTGAAAATACCTCATCTTTTCTTCAGTGTCTGTTTCTCAGACTTTCCTTTGTGGCTTTTTTAATGCTCCCAGCTGAATTATTCCATGACTTCTGATACTGAAGTATTGAAATTGATTTTTCATAGTATTTTTAGCATCAGAAACACCTAAAAGACTGTGGTAAAAAATATGACCATCTGTTTCATTATATGTGACAAACACTGCACATAACCATGTGTCAGGGCTAGTGTCGTGTAGCTCGGCATTTCCAAAGTCTGGAAGTACGGCAAATGCCTGGCTTGGGAAATGAGACTGAATGTCTCTTCTGTGTTCTAGGTTGTCAGCTTTGATTTTTGAATACCTATATCACTGTCTATAAGGAATGCAAAGAAATCCAAATATGACTGGAGGATAACTCATACCAAATGTTTATGTCTGATTGTGTAGCCTGAAATTAAATTTCTAAGTGTAAAGCAGCCCTATTATTTTTCAAAGGAGGCTAGTTCTGATGCCAGCTAAAATATTTGAAATATTAATAGCTTATCTGTCTGTAACTCTCACCACTCTTCAGAGCATGTGAGAAAGGAGGGGAAATACTATTTTGAATACTGGTTTAGAGTGGGTTTTTACCATAAGACAAACTAAAAGAGGAGAAGGGAAGTAATTAGTTTTATTTTTGTAAAGGGATAGTTTGGTATTTATACAGCTAATGTGATATTTTCAGTCTACATTATTTGTCATAAAAAGCAGGAGCTCACTTCTATAGATATTGTGGTGACCTTCACTCATCCACCTGTTCAGTATTTGCCTTTCCAGAGGTTTCAGTCAGGAGTATAGCCTCTGTCCAGTAGTTAAGTGACTGCTACTATCCTTCATGTAGGTATTCTTTAGCAATATAATCAATCAACTTGTTTGAATTTTCTTTTTTCAGGTGCATATTCAGTTGAGGCTTTATGGATTTTTTTTGTTTTTTGTTTGGTTTTTTTTTTGTTTTGTTTTGTTTTTTCCAAAACATCTCCCAAACCTCTTCCTTGATTAGTATGCAAAAACATCTTCTGTCATGCTTTCTTTCTGGGTCACAATTCATTGCTTAGCAGATAAGTGTGTTTTCTGTCTAGTGGTCCAGAGACTTAAACCCACCTGATTTCCATTTATATCTTATAGTGATTCTCTGCAGTTGGAAAAAATGCTTTTTTGCAGTTATTTTTCTTATTTGTGACTTCAAATTTTGCTTATCGTGCAGCCTTTTCTTGCTACTATCCTATCCTGATATTCTGTACTAGTTTGACGTTGCTAGTTAACAGCTAAATTGTTTTGAAAGCTTGATACATTTAATACGAACTGTGGTGAAATAAAAGCCAAAAAGGGAAAAATACACCACTCTGAAATTTTTATAAAATGCATTTTAACATTCATTTGCCTTTTCTGCATGTTTGTAAGGTACATACCATTGGATGTATTTTTCAAAATGTTATAGTATAGTTTTAATATAGAAGGAAATATTTCTGGGTTTATTCACTCTGGATTTATTCAATGTGCACAGACAGGACCTCTGTACTGTTTAACTCTAGCGTTAGGAATCAAGCCTCAATTAATCTTTCCTAGGGTTTTTACTGGAGTCTCTAAAATAGATCTGGGCATACTTTAAGTGTGTAGTGAGAGTAAAACTGGTCTGTAGTTTGGGAGCCTAGAAGCCAGGGAAATTTGAATGAATGAGCAACTTGAAGCTAACAGGACCCATTTCCATTTCCTAAAATTCTATTGGCTGTTTTCAGGTCATCTCATATGTGTACCTATATCTCCTCATCTCATTCATTAAGATAATGCCACTTTTTTTTTTTTTTTTTTTTTTTTTTTTTTTTTTTTTTTTTTTTTTTAAAAAAATA